>JAHWFP010197447.1:0-10528 GCA_023313725.1 Lithobius niger
GCGTTGCTACAGTGCGTATACTCACCAGTGAATTGATGAGGTTTGACGAAATTCCGGGAAATGATATCGTGGTTTTGACCCAGTGTCCCTTAGCACTAAACATTTAGTACCGTTAACACTCCACTCATGGATGTGTTTAGACAAAACAAGTTCAGGAGGTTGACTGTGAATGAAATTACAGCTAGACTGAGAGTCTGGTTTTGACTCTGGATTGGCAGCACGTGCACGACAATCTCGGATCATATGACCGGGACGTTTACAAAAAAAACACGTGCCCTCTCCACGAGGTTTACGTGGTTGATCAAATGCATGATTAGCATTGTTGTTGCTGAAGGAATTTCCCATTGGGGATTCCCGTTTGTCATCCATAGAACCAGCTGGTTTAGCTATGGGGTGGTGATTACGGTTACCACCACGAAAGTTAGATGGGGCTTTAGAAGCTTGTCCACCTGGCTGTGCGACAGTTTGCACTTGTTTTGGCCGCAACGTCTGCAGCAATTTGCTTGTTGCGGGTTGTGTACTCGTCACACAACTTAGCTGCTTCGTGCAACGTCCCTATTTTGACTTGGTCGGGCAACCACTTCCGGAGAGCTACCGGGCATGATTTGGTAAATTGTTCCAAGAGGAATAAATTAGCTAACTTGTCAAAATCCTTATTAACACCAGCTAGGGACAACCATCGAGAAAATAACGTTTCCAAATCGAACGCATGTTCGTGGAAAAGTTGTTCGGGATTTTTTTCCAAACTACGAAACTGCGCCTGTACTGACTCTTTAGTCTGGACAAACCTTTCTAGTAATTTAATTTTGACTAGATCGTAATCGTGCATATCTACGGCACTCATTTGGTCACAAACTTTAACCAAAATTTCCCCAAGTAAAGCTTGTAAACCGACTACCCATTCTGACTTCAAAATACGTTGAGTTTCCATGGTTTTCTCAAATATTTTTAAAAAGGAGTTAATTTCCGAGTTCGGACCCCAATTATTCACTAGTCGTACGGCATCGGAAACTTTTCAGGCTCTAGGTCCGGGATTAACACTAGACATATCAGATACTGGACTTGAAGTACCACTAGCTGCTCTTAGTTTCGCTAACTCAATTTGTTTATTGGCTAGTTCTAGTTCACGTTCGATTTTACGGATTTCAAAGACTCTAGCGGCGTCGCTACTTTGAGCCCCCGTATCTTTCAACATTAATTCGTGCGCTCGAATTTTGTCGGCTTCGACTGCGGCATGAGAGCGAGCTTTGTCGGCCTCTGCTAGCTCTAAAGCTTTAAGTTTTAACTCTTCAGCTTTAAGAAACAATTCGTTTTCTTTAAGAGCTAATTCTTTTTTTTTTGAATCGCGGTGTTACGCTTTTCAATGGCGCTCTCTAGAGCGTCGGAAACATCCATTAATGAAACCTTATCGTCTTCGTATGCATCCGTGAGAATTTTAACGGACTCTTGCCTTACTTCACTTACAGTTAGGCCAAGATTCAAACAGGCCTTCTTGAGGTCCTTGTTAGGAATACTATCTAATACTTCTTCCATGTTGGAAGCGTTAACGTTAATTCAAGCAGAAACTAGTTTTACGTGAATTTTAAAAATTAAATTGCAGCCGCAAAATGATTACACATTTAAGTTGAACTAGAGCACAAATTTAACCGTTTCTCTAAACAACCCGCAGGTTAAACACAAGATACACTTTACCCCTAGCACTCTGGTGGATTATTAAATGCATAAAATACGCGAAACAAAACACTGGGCTTGGTAGCCAAAGCAAACCTATGTGCACTAACCTTTCTGAATACACAATCGCTGTGTGGTCCGTCTGTCCTAGCCTCCCATCGTAGACTTGGATGTAGAGCCACGGGAACGTCCGGTGATTTTACACAAAACGTCTCTGCTGTTGTTGTCGCCCTTCCTGGTGAAAGTCGAACACTAGTGGGGGTTCTGGAGCTCCATTTCCATTCCTTGTGGTCAGGGTGGATCCTCCGGGGTGTTGAACGTCTACTTCAACCTTCTGCAGGTTAGCCCAGTTTACTTGTAGTGAAGTGGGGGTTGCTGCCTTCCTTCTCCAGCCGGATCGGGAACTGTGGGCCTAGTTGTTATCGTCTAGGCTGACATCATTTGGCTGTAACTTTTTTGTTTTAGTTACGGGCGTCTCGGTTGCAGTTTAGTGACTTACTGCGGACATCTTCTTAAAGATGAAAACTGGCATGGTAGAATGGCAGGGGGGAAGGTGTGTTTGGAGTGGCACAGCACCTCGTGATCCCACCGCTGCCACCAGTTTTGTAGCGGCGCTACCTGTCTCTTTAGGTGCTTTTTCAGGTGAGCACCGACAATCTGGTGTACTGGCGATGACGTTGTTAATATATACGTGACTGTTTGACTTTTGCGTAGTTTACAGCACTGCAGTGGCTACTGCACGGTTAGGGGGGGAGCGTCCATGTCTTAACTATGTTTCAAATATCAACAACTAACTACTAACTAATTTGCTGCCACCACGATGCAATGGATTTTGTTTATTTACTCATGCAATTAAATCTCAACGAAGTCAACTGGTTGTTTAAAACAACGAAAGTTTTTTATTAAAACATGTTTAACTTCTTACACTATATTGGAACTAAGTTAGTCACAAAGAAAATATTTCAAAAAGCTTTAAATAAAGCACACGGAGATTTTACATGAAAATCGGCACGAAGTGAACAAATTAAAAGTTCATGCACTAAAAAATTTCGATAAGAAAAGTTGTTTGAGTCACCGGACTCTAAGTTACAGAATGCAACGTTTGCACTAGTAAAATAGTCACAAGTTATGTTTCTAAAGCCAATGCTAAAGATCAAACTAACTATGGTAAACCTGGTACACAACCCAAAAGACGTCTAAGCTCTACGATTTAAACCATTTGATTATTTAGAAGAACCTTTGTTCAACATATATAAGAAAAAAAAGCCGGTTTTTAGGAAGGGGACCTTAAACCCTTAAGTTGTGGCAGTTCTAGGCCAGAAATGCCGATGGCGGTTAACTGATCCACAATCATTCTCACGTAAGAGATTAAGTTTAAGTTTAAGAACTATAAATTTAGAATTTGAGTCTAAAAGAATACTTTCTATAAAAATTAACTTAGTTACCAACGAACTGCTACCTTGCCCGGCATGGCAACAAACGGACCCGTGCGGACATCTCCACTCCGACCGGCGTAGCAACCTCTAGCCTCTGAGATCTTTGAGCAGTGCTAACGATTGAGTCTGGGGCTGGGGTTATATACTCATTACCGGAAGTCGGCGCGGACGCCAAGGATAGCTGCGGAGGGGACGTGCGGGGAAGAGGAGGCGGACATCTTGGAGGAGGAGAGACTGACCTAGATCAGCCGAGCTGTCACTACCGGAAGTCGGAGTGGCAGCGCGGACGACCGGGGTAGCTGGAGCGCTCTGACTGGCTGACGGAATTGAAGTAGTGTTTTGGTTGGATGGATTCGAATTGACAAAGGGAATTGCCGACTTGAATTTGCAAGTGAGTTTTCAACTCATAACAACGTGATTTTTAGGCCTATTAAAATAAACTACGATGTTAGGCATCGCAACCACCGAAGGAAGGGGGGGGGGGGGGAACGGAGTTTGCTATTAAAATCAATGTTCAAGTTTAATAGAAGGATGGTTTCTGCTCTAGTGCAATAGTGGATAGTAAAGGCTTTAATTACAACTGGTTGAGGTTGCTATGGTCGGAGCTCTGAAATAAATACAAGATAAACACTTTTTGGAGAAAATGTCCGGTAAAATAAAATAGTAAAAAAAATGCCGTTTTGGACAAGGTAGAGTTTGTGGGAAGAAGTTACGTTACTAAATTGCTTTTATAAGCACTAGGTAAAGGATTAAAATAAACCAGCTAGTTTGTAGAGGCTAAAACGCATTTTGGTTTACAATATTAATGCAACCGCAAATAATAATAAAAAGTGCAATCGACGTTTTCATAACAAACCAAGACTAGTATTGGAGTTCAAAATAAAAACGCAGAATGTGAGTACATATATGTGGTTCCTACAGCAAACACTAAACTGGTCGGCTTTATGCCTGGAAAAAAATATAAATTACAAATGTACAAGTTTGTTGTTGTGGAAAATGGCGTGCGCTCAGTTTGGAGCGTTTTTCAAATAGCTTTAGTTATTTGTAGAGGATGAAATTTGGAGTTCTGTTTCACAGGAATAGAGATAAAGTCTGTGGCTATTAAGAGGCGAAGACTGTGATCGTTTCTGTCCATTTCCTGGGAGTTACATGATTTGAAATAAATGGCTTAAGCACTTAGGCCTACGGCGCTAAGGGAAAAAAATTGGCTCCCCGAGTTTTTGATCTTTGGTGCCGGGTATCCTAACCAATCTGGATTTTTGGCCAAATGCCTTTACATTAATTTCCGAGTTCGGACCCCAATTATTCACTAGTCGTACTGCATCGGAAACCTTTCCGGCTCTAGGTCCGGAATTAACACTAGACATATCAGATACTGGACTTGCAGTACCACTAGCTGCTCTTAATTTTGCTAACTCAATTTGTTTATTGGCTAGTTCTAGTTCACGTTCGATTTTACGGATTTCAAGGACTCTAGCGGCGTCGCTACTTTGAGCCCCCGTATCTTTTAACATCAATTCGTGTGCTCGAATTTTGTCGGCTTCGGCTGCGGCATGAGCGCGAGCTCTTTCGGCCTCGATCCGTACTTTATCTGCTTCTGCTAGCTCTAAAGCTTTAAGTTTTAACTCTTCAGCTTTAAGTAACAACTCCTTTTCTACAAGAGCTAACTCTTTTTTTTGTTTGAATAGCGGTGTTACGCTTTCAATGGCGCTCTCTAGAGCGTCGGAGACATTTGTCAATGAAACCTTCTCGTCTTCGTATGCATCCGTGAGAATTTTAACGAACTCTTGCCTTACTTCACTTACAGTTAGGCCAAGATTTAAACAGGCCTTGTTGAGGTCCTTGTTGGGAATACTATCTAGTACTTTTTCCATGTTGGAAGCGTTAACGTTAATTCAAGCAGAAACTAGTTTTACGAGAATTTTAAAAATTAAATTGCAGCCGCAAAATAATTACACATTTAAGTTGAACTAGAGCACGAATTTAACCGTTTCTGTAAACGACCAGCAGGTTAAACACAAGATATACTTTACCCCTAGCACTCTGGTGGATTATTAAAATGTATAAAATACACGAAACAAAACACTCGGCTTGGCGGCCAAAGCAAACCTATGTGCACTAACCTTTCTGAATACACAATCGCTGTGTGGTGCGTCTATCCTAGCCTCCCATCGTAGACCTGGATGTAGAGCCACGTGAACGTCCGGTGATTTTACACAAAACGTCTTTGCTGCTGTTGTCGTCCTTCCTGGTGAAAGTCGAACACTAGTGGGGTTCTGGAGCTCCATTTCCTTTCCTTGGGGCAGGGTGGATCCTCCGGGGTGTTGAACGTCTACTTCAACCTGCTGCAGGTTAGCCCAGTTTACGTGTAGTGAATTGGGGGTTGCTGCCTTCCTTCTACAGCCGGATCGGGAACTGTAGGCCTAGTTGTTGACGTCTAGGCTGACATCTTTTGATTGTAACGTTTTGTTTTCGTTACGGGCGTCTCGGTTGCAGTTTAGTAACTTACTGCGGACATCTTCTTCTTAAAGATGAAAACTGGCATGGTAGAATGGCAGGGGGGAAGGTGTGTTTGGAGTGGCACAGCACCTCGTGATCCCACCGCTGCCACCAGTTTTGTAGCGGCGCTACCTGTCTCTTTAGGTGCTTTTTCAGGTGAGCACCGACATCTGGTGTACTGGAGATAACGTTGTGAATATTTACGGTGACTGTTTTGACTTTTGCGGAGTTTACAGCACTGCAGTGGCTACTGCTCGATTAGGAGGGGAGCGTCCATGTCCTAACTACGTTTCAAATACTAACTACCTACTAATTTGCTGCCACCACGATGGGTGTTTAATTGCAGGCTGGGAGTTAAATAAAAATGGGTTTTGATTATCTACTCATGCAATTAAATCTCAACGAAGTCAACGGGTTGTTTAAAAAAAGAACGTTTTTTATTAAAACATGGTTAACTTCCTACACTACATTGGAACTAAGTTAGTTATAAGAATTATCTCAGAAAGCTTTAAATAAAGCACACGATGATTTTACATTAAAATCGGCACGAAGTGAACAAGTTAAAAGTTCATACGCTACAAAATTTCGACAAGAAAAGTTGTTTGAGTCACCGGACTCTCTAAGTTACTGAATGCAGCGTTTACATTAGCAAAATAGTCACAAGTTATGTTTCTAAAGCCAAGTGCTAAAGATCAATCTAACTATTGGTAAACCTGGTACACAACCCAAAAGACGTCTAAGCTCTACGATTTAAACCATTTGATTATTTAGAAGAACCTTTGTTCAACATAAATAAGAAAAAAAGCCGGTTTTTAGGAAGGGGACCTTAAACCCTTAAGTTGTGGTAGTTCTAGGCCAGAAATGCCGATGGCTATTAACTGATCCACAATCATTCTCAAAGTTAGAGGTTAAGTTTAAGTTTATGAACTATAAATTTAGAATTGGAGTCTAAAAGAATACTTTCAAAAAAAAAATAACTTGGTTACCAACGAACTGCTACCTTGCCCGGCATGGCAACAAACGGACCCGTGCGGACATCTCCACTCCGACCGGAGTAGCAACCTCTAGCCTCTGAGATCTTTGAGCAGTGCTAACGATAGAGTCTGGGGCTGGGGTTATATACTCATTACCGGAAGTCAGCGCGGACGCCGAGGATAGCTGCGGAGGGGAGGTGCGGGGAAGCAGAGGGGGGACATCTGGAGGAGGAGAAACTGACTCAGACCGGCCAGGCTGTCTCTACCGGATGTAAGTAAGACGGCGCGGACGGGCAGGATAGTTGGAGTTCTGAGTGGTGGGGAATTGAATACTGGCTGTGGATTGGAAGGGAACTTTGGCAACAAAGGAAGCAAAGGGAAATGCCGACTTTTTTGAATTAAGACGCCACAGGAGCTGAGTTTTCAACTCGCAACGTGGTTAGGACTATAATTTAAAACTACGATATTAGGTATCGCAACTATTGAAGGAGAGGGTGGGGAGACGGAGTTTGCTATTAAAATCAATGTTCAAGTTTAATAGAAGGATGGTTTCTGGTCTAGTGCAATAGTGGATAGTAAAGGCTTTAATTATAACTGGTTGAGGTTGCTATGGTCGGAGCTCTGAAATAAATACAAGATAAACACTTTTTGGAGAAAATGTCCGGTAAAATAAAATAGAAAAAAAATGCCGTTTTGGACAAGGTAGAGTTTGTGGGAAGAAGTTACGTTAATAAATTGCTTTTATAAGCACTAGGCAAAGGATTAAAATAAACCAGCTAGTTTGTAGATGCTAAAACGCATTTTGGTTTACAACATTATTGCTTCTGCAAATAATGATAAAAAAAGTGCAATCGACGTTTTCATAACAAACCAAGACTAGTATTGGAGTTTAAAATAAAAACGCAGAGTGCGAGTACATATATGTGGGTCCTATAACAAACACTAAACTGGTCGGCTTTATGCCTGAGGAAAAAAATATAAATTACAAATGTACAAGTTTGTTGTTGTGGAAAATGGCGATCGGCGATTGCGTGCGGTGCGCTCAGTTTGGAGCGTTTTTCAATTGGCTGTGGTTAATAGCAGGAAATGAATTTTAGAGTTCTGTTTTCGCAGAGATGAAGGTAAAGTCTGTGGCTATTAAGAAGTGAAGACTGTGATCGTTTCTGTCCATTTTCCTAAGATTTACACAATTTAAAGTATGAAGCTTAAGCACTTAGGCCTACGGCGCTAAGAGAAAAAAAATTTGTTTCCCCGAGTTTTTGATCTTTGGTGCCGGGTATCCTAACCAATCTGGATTTTTGGCCAAATGCCTTTACACTAGCTTGCGATAAGGATCGGAATAGAGGGTACTATGAGCGCATGCGCAACTATCAGCTCTATTTAAAGTTAACAGATTACCACTAGGATGGTTTTAGGTTACCAAACAACGTGTTTTACATGTGAATTTAACACTGAAGGATTTTTAGGTATAATCCATAACTTGACATGATTATTTAAGTACTGGGAACTTTTAATATGGACAATAACCAGCAACCTTTTAACGACAGATTTGACCTTTTGCCCTCAGAGGTAAGACAGACAAATTTCTTTGAGGAAAAATGTTTCGTAAAAACCTTAAGAGGAGTTTAGCCGGGAACCACTAGACTCCCATAGATTTTCCTAATGAATATTAAAACGTGTCGTACAATTTTTGTTAAAATTCTCCCACAAAGGGAGACTTTGATAATGACAAAAAGAGTAAACATTGGCACTTAACATTTAGGCGTAAGGGTCCGAAACGGGAAAAGCTTACAGTTTCTTTGAGTGAGGTTGCCCTGACAACGTTCCTCTGAACAATTAAAGAAAATAATTAAAAAAAAAAAGGAGTAGAGCAAAATTTTTGTTGTGTTTAGTTTAAACAAAATACCGACTTAAGGTATCTGCATTTAAATGGAACTTTCCAGGTTTTGGTTCTGACTATGTAGTCGTAGTCTTGAAGGGTAAGGCTCCACCTAAGCAATCTGGGTTTTTTTTACCAGACATCTGCTTGAGCCAATGCAGCGGGTTATGATCTGATTCTATGACAAATTTCGTACCATAAATGTAAGGACGCAATTTGGCAACGGACCAGGTCAAACACGCGCACTCTTTTTCAGTTGTGCCATAGTTCTGCTCTCGGGCTGTCAACTTACGTGAGACGTAGAGACAGGGATGTTCGTCATCTTCAAACTTCTGGGATAAAACGCAGCCCATGCCACGCTCGGAACAGTCACACTGTAAAATGAAAGTCTGACTGAAGTCGGGAGCTCTTAGAACGGGGAAACGTCACTAAGGCTTGTTTCAAAGTGTCAAACGCGGTTTGTTTTGACTGATCCCACAAAACGGGATCTGGAGCTTCCTTTTTCAGGGAGTCTGTGAGGCTAGCACAGATTTCAGAGTACTGTTTGATGTACCTCTGGTAGTACCCTACCAGGCCAAGGAAAGATCGAACATCTTTCTTAGTTTGTTTTTGCGATTTTTTGCACGGCCAAAACTTAACCTTCGGAAGGGGTGCGGGACCCATTTCCTACCTCATGACCCAAGAAAGTTGCCTTGCTGCAAGCGACCTGCGACTTTTTTGCATTCACTGTTAGCCCGGCCTTCTTGACTGCAAGGAGGAAAGAGTAGACATTGTCAAGATGCTGTTGCCACGTTTCGGCTTGAAGGTGTGATATTTTTTATTGTGTTTGAACGATCGCAACTACTATGAAAAATTTCCACTTAGATCAAACATTGTCCGTTAACTTTAGGGTTCAAACTTCCACTTTAACTTTATGCGTTTTAGCATATAACTAAGCCAAACTATTTTATTCATTTATTTAGCCTTTTTATAATAATCTTTTGCCCCCAGAAACGCTACCATAGGTACAAACTGTAACGGCGGACGCTACGACGGCTTAGGTGCTTGTAACGCCCCCGGTTTCCCTGGTGTACGTGGAGTTTCAGCTTGAGGTTAATCGGTGTTAATGACGACTTTTTACGTTATTCAACACAGCGTGGACACTGTCCCAGCATGGGGGATGAAGCGCCGGTCCTAATTAAAGGAGCCTAACCTTAAACTGTCGGTATCGCTGCCACCAACGGTGGATTTAACTGTTTAACTAGCTAAAATCTAAAGATGGGCTACTTATTTAATTTTACACTAAAATACAATTAATCAAGTCTAGCAAACGACTGATGCTTAAAACTCCTGGTTTTATTTTTGCGACAGAGAATGAAAGTACACTTTACATTAAGGTTTGCTTCTGAAAACTTTTGAATACTAATTATTTAAATAGGCAACAAGTTTACATTTACAAAAAGTAGCAAGTTTGAATATACACTTAGTATTTCATAAATTCAGACTCTTGGTTTGAATAAAGTTTTAAATTTTTACATTAGAAAAAGTAAATCATGAGTGCTCCCGGAGACACCCGCAAGACTAAACAGCCGCAACTGATAGTAGTCTATCTGACATTATGTTTCTTATGATCAACCGTCCACAGTTATGTTTCTAAGTTTTCCAAGTACAAAAAGATCAACCTCCCTTAGTTCCCTCGAGAAAAAGCCCGGCAATTTTACACTTAGGCATCAGTTTGTTTCAATTTGACTTCCACAAAGATCAAACCGTCATTTAGTTTAAATTAAAAATCCACTTAAAGTAAACTGGAAAAATTTGGTTTTTAGAAAGAGAACCACTCTGACGTTATGGGGAGACGAAACCTAAGATGCCGCTACAGGCGTCTCCACCATAATATTCTCTAGCTAGAGAGTTAAGTTAAGTTTTAAACTAAAATTTAGAATATGGGGGTCCTAAACTGAACTTTCAAAAGCTAAACTATAACATACGAACCACTACCATCGTGCCCGGCATGGCATTCTCCGGACATGGCGTCTCCACTCCCGACTGGCGTGACCGGTCTCTAGCTTGAGATCTGTGAGCTGTGCTGT
>JAHWFP010197466.1:436-15094 GCA_023313725.1 Lithobius niger
AGAAGTTTATTTTCGTTTACAGCGAAATTTAACGATGAGCGAATGCAAGTTTTTTAACTTTAAGTTAAATATGTTAAAAATATCGAACGTGTTGTATGTAATGAAGGATAGTACGTTTCAAATGATTTTATTAAAGTTAAAAAACATGCATTCACTCATCTTTAAATTTCGCTGTAAACGAAAATAAACTTCTAACGCTTACACCAATAGTTTAATGCCTATGTAAGTTCTTGTAGTACAGAGAATTACCTTTAATTTGGTATATAGAACATCTATTTCGGTCCCATAGAAGTGGAGTAATGAATGCGCTAGTATATGGGTAACATGCGCAATTTCTTAAAATTAACATAGTGTAGAATAGTTGGTAAAGGGGGGAAAAAATGGTCTGATGTTTCGTTTTCGGGAAACTACCAAAATTTCTCCAGTAAAGAGGTGCTATCTTACTTCCATTTAAAAACGAAGTGGCAATGTCATAGCAGTCAAAATGTGTCATGATTTTCGATTAGAATGTACTCACTCAAGCGTCCTACTTAACTTAAATGGCTACAGTTATACTTTTCTGAAAGGTCGTGATGTCTTCTTTCCACCAAGGCTAATACAATTTATTTATCTTTCATATACGTCATCTTACGCCCATTTGAAGGTGAAGTGATGCTGTCGTAGCGGTCAACATGTGTCGCGATTTTCGTCTTGAATATACTCCTGCAATCGTCCTAATTAACTTAAATGGCTATACTTATACTTTCCTGAATGGTGGCGTTGTCTTCTTTCCACCAAGGCTAATTAAATTTATTTATCACTCATAATGGCCATTTTATGATTATTTAAAGGTGAAGTGTTAATGTCATAGCATTAGAAATGCATAGTGATTTTAGAATTAAATATACACTTTCAAACTTCCTAATTTTCATAACTAGGATATTTATGAAGGACGGGTTAGAAATATTGACCTTTAATGCAGCCCATCGTTCACTCATTAATTAGTACTGTACGGAGGTAAAAGGGCGTAGGAATTTTCGAATTCAACCACCATGTGACATTTTCAGACCAGTTAGTAAGCCCCTTAATTAAGTTAACGATGTAATTAGGCGTAATTGGATGATATGTATGCATTCCTTCCAACAAGGATAACACAAATTAAATAAAGTTTAAATGCATAATTTGTACACATATTTCAATAATAAAACAAACCATACATGGACCACACATGTCTTGCCTGTCAGCCGAATTCCATTTAAAATGTAGGGTGTTATGATTACAGCTGTTAAATGACATGTTTAACACCAAAACTGATGGGATAATGAGAATCAGCATGTTGAAATATCTAAAACCACTATTCATTTTCATTAGTAAACAAAAAATTATGACTACACAAAAGAATGTTAAAAACAAAATAGGAAAATGGCCATAACGCAACTCATTAAGATGCCCCATAAATACACCAAGTTAAGTTAAATAGGAAGACTGCAGATGTACTTAAAAAATTGGGAGTTACGCACTAAAATTATAACATGTATAGTTAAACCACAATTTAAGAGCATAAGGTGGATTTTTACGTTAAATATGCATTGAAACTTTCTTGTAGCAAATTTTCTGCTTAACATTGTGCCTAACCATGTTATTTATTTGTTTGGTTAAGACGTTACCAGTAAGGAAAAAAAACTTTTTTTGGGGGGGGGGGGGTGAGAAAGTGGTGCATCCCCATCCCCTCTCTCAGGGGGGAGATTCAGCGTGTTCTCCCTATTTTTCCGTTTGCAATATAATAACTTATAACTGGTGTACATGTGGTCGATTTCCGGAGGCGAAAAATCAGTCCCTTTTCTGTCCCTTATCTATTTTTTATAAAAAATACCGTGTTACACATATGTTTGCGTAACCATTACTTTACTTCCATGGGACCGAAATAGATATATTCTATACACCAAATTAAAGGTAATACTTTGTGCTACAAGATTTACATAGGCATTACAACTATTTATCTAAGTGTTAGAGGCTATTTTACGTTTATTGCGAAAGTGTAGGAAGAGCAAAGGCATGTTTTGCGTCTTTAAGTTAAAATTTGTTAGTAAACCATCAAAAATATAGAAATAATTATTCTATAATGAAAGGTATTACGTTTCATATCCTTTTATTTGGTGTAAAGAAAAAAAACCGGGGAGTAGAAGCCGAGATAATAAAAAATATTAGAAAACCTCTAATTAGTGCAATTTTTTTCCAAGATGGCGGCTCATTTCCTGCTTTATAAGTGCGAAGAAAATTTGGTAACGTTTATATCTTGCTTCTTCACATGCCCCTTGTTCAGAAAAAAAAATAGTTACCGCTTCTACTAAAAAATGCCTCTACTTGTTGCTTTTTCTGATTTTACTCCTAGACTAGTCGTCGGACTTAATTTTATCCTGCACAGGAGAAGCGTTCGTTCAGGTCATGAATGGCTTAACTCAACTAAGAGCAGTTAGATAGGCTGGATTTGGCAAATAGGACAAAATTTGCATTGGACAGCTACTGATCTTGCCACAGATTTTAAAAAGAATCAGTTAGTGACTTGCCTTGCTGTACAACTACCCCCGAACAGTGTTCGGCGATCATCACAGAATGAGTCTCAGCAAAGTAAAATTCAACTGAACTCCCACTTTGTGGGCACACAAGCCCTAGTTAAGGCGCCAGGATGTGCAGGAAGCATTGATGTTGCAGTATATAATAACAAAACACAACACTGTATTTGAAGGGGGAAAACTTCACCATGCAGCACAGTACTGTAACTCACTCACACAATGGAGGTGAAAATGATCTTAATATTTCACTGGCCATAACTGCCACTCTTTATCAATTCAGGCATGACCAACAAGTAGATGTTAGTGTGGCTGAGGTTTGCTAGATTCATGAGAGTACAACGGTCAGCTTGAACCTTTTATTAACAAGTCACTCCAGTGCCCTAAGGTGGTTGTCAGGTAGGCATATGTAGGGCATTAGAACCAGGGTTGAGGTCTGGTCCCAGGCAACTGTATGATAGGTTTTCCTAGAATTTTGTGTTTTACTTTTTTTAATTTTTGTGGTATACAGCCGAAGAGTTGTTATTGTTAACTACTAAAAAAAAAAAAGCGAACACATTAAAATTGATCAATCATGGATCAATTTTGACGTTCCATTATTGTTTCACAAAGCATTGCAACTTATTCATGCACCTTTCAGGCAAAAAATAACCAAAGTTTGGAAAGTGAATAAAACCGTTGCAGCATCAGTCGAAATTAGGCCTACATAAATGTTTGCTCACACTGCAAGGGACGGAATTCATTACATTTATCGTTGATAGCACATCTCTGGCTCGTATTTTGTGCTGCACCTTAACCAGATAAACAAAAGAACTATTTTAAAGGGATAAATCTATGCACCATTCTCATTTAACCTCACTGCACAACGAAAGCAGGTGCCTTCTTATTCCAGTAGCTATGTCACCCTGAGCATTAGCTATCAGGTCTAAGAGGTTGGACACAAAAATGATAATTGATAAACACTATTTTCTTATTCTAAATTAATAATACACGTTAAAACCATTATGTATTATTGGTGGTGGCACACATGAACAGTATGCAATATTCATATAGGTGATAGCACACATGAACAAATAAGGGTTATGAATGTTACTAAGCTTACTCCTACACAACCAAACACTGTGATCTACTAAAAGGTTCCTGTCCCCAGATGCCTACTTCCAATACTCGATGTTTAAATCAGCAAAGCTAGTAAAGTATCACAACATTGTCCACACTGATTCTGGCGATCTTCCCATTCCCAGAAAAGCTATTTTTATTAAGAGCAGTTGCTAGTGTTATTTACGAAAAGACTTTATGTCAATGTCAATCATTTCCAAAATCAGGTGTTTCACTGAAACATTAAACATTTATTCAGCTTTTAATGACTCATGAACACAAGCTATACGGCACCAATTTATTCAACAACACAAATTGTCAAAAAAATTACGAGAGAACAAACTAGACTGCAGATTTGCAACTAAAAAATATTAAAAGAGAAATTCATGGATGCTTATTTAGATAGCAACAAAACAAAATGGAGAGCAAACTTTCTCTATTAGGCTGCGAAAAATTAATATAGTGGTTCTCAGGAGTGGTACTGAAAAAAATTGAGGCGAGCAGGCAGTTTTTTTATTTTACGTTTTATTCGGAATTTTTTTTGATATGGGCGATGGATTTTATTTTTTCACTAAACAAAACGGAATCAGTCACTTATGATACACGGCGATAGCCGTGTATACATATGATTGAAGTCCTCTCTCCAGCAAAACTAAAACTATTAATTTCTCCGTTATTATACAATATATTTCGACCAAACTTGGCCAGATAGTAGATAGCAACTTTTTCAAACTTTACACCAACTTTTATGCAATTCCGTGCAAGAGTAAACGTAGGGAGCCACAAGTAAATTTGAAAACTGTTCAGTTCTTGTTGTTGTTCTTCTTCTTCTTGGCTGACACGGTTTCAGGAAAAAACTACTGCACCTACCTAAAATCTGAAACATGATCCGAGCCAGAAATTTTCCTGAGCTTCAACCTTACAGGGACCACTTTTTCGATTGGTCGATCCATTCTGGAGTTACGGGACCCTAAACGATCATTTTGATTGTTTTACATTGTTTTAACCATTGTATTTAGGGAACAATGCCACTCGGCAAACTCCAGATTCATTCTTCGTGCACGTGTTATGTCGTAAACAAGGTACACGGATTACAAACAAAAAAGTCAAGTGTGCCGTAAAAAAGGAGTTATATGATTGAATTTTCACTTGTTGAAATGTACACGGATAAAAATTGATGATTTTTAATTGAAATAATCAAATGTACAATTGAGAAAATTGCATCTGTGTAAGTGCTGTTGTGCTTTACGAATCATATATTTAAAACGTAAAGCACAACAGCCCTTAAACAGATGCAATTTTCTCAATTGTACATTTGATTATTTCAATTAAAAATCATCAATTTTGATTCGTGTACATTTCAACAAGTGAAAATTCAATCATATAACCCATTTTTTACGGCACACTTGACGTTTTTGTTTGTAATATTTTGTTGTGGCGTACAATATCTTTGTTTTAATGCCAGGACTAGCATGCACCAGTTGCATATTTGATAAAAGTCATTTTTTTAGATCTTTAAGCTTTTAGTTGTGACATGCCTCTCAACGACCCTTAAATTCACTTTGAGGCGATCATGTGAATGGAGGAGAGACCTGATGTGGTCATCGGCTCCAGAAAAGTTTGGTGAAAGTGTTGATGCGTGATCAGATTTGTTTTTTTAGACAACGTCATAAAAAACGTTTTATGCGTTAAGAAAAAGCCCATGCGTGCGCTCCCGAGAACCACTTAATTAATTTTCAGCGGTCTTATGGTTCAATCACTTGGAATAAAAAAGTTCATTGCCTTTTTGAGCTTACATGGCACAAAGAGAAATAATCACGGATGAACTGGCATAATCAGATGCCTGGAGGGAAATATCAAAGGTGGCATTCATGAACAGTTAGGGCCCTAGTACATTATTTCTTAATTTGGAAGACGCATTATTTTAAAAGGCATTTGGATAAAGTACACAGTTTAAGTTAAACTTAAAACGTACATACCTTTGCCCAAATGCCTTCTAAAATATTGCGATATTGTGTGTTGGAAATAAGAAGTATATGTATACACTTTTGATTTATTTTCGGTATTTTGACTTGTGAAAAGAAAAATTGCACTGAGGTGGAAAAACAATAACACTGACGACCTTTAATACAACGAAAAATCCGGTAACCGGCGCTTACTGATTATTTAACATATCTCTTCACTTATTACACAATTGTTGTGGTATTTGTGCAATAAGTTAGAGAAACCGTAAAAAACCAAGAAGCACCTGAGAAAGTTAATTTTTTAAAATTATTATACGTACATCTGTTGTTGCATTACATTTGCCTGTCAACGAACAAATTCTGTAAGTTGTTGCATTCCCACTTTGTGTTAGCCGTCAATTGGTGGAATTAATTAATAGTTATTAATGTTAATAATATGTATTCTGCTAATAGTAATGTCAAAAAATCAACCATTCAACTAGTTTTTCATTGGCAAATTTTCAATCCTGAATATTGGCAAGAAACTCCTGAACTTAGCTACTACAATTAGTGTGCTTTTTAATGTCCATCCAAAAAAGAGGAAAAACTAAAATCATGAAATATGCAACAGTTATTTACCCTACCACTAGATACAAAATACAAAAATGTAGAATTCTACCTTCATATTATATAAACTATTATAAGAAATGGTTTTGCATTGAGGAGCACTTAGAAAGCCCATTCACCATTATGTTGCAATCACGATTTAATGAACACAAAAAAACTGCATGCTTTAAATAACGATTTAAATCAACAAAATCATTAAATTTGATTCAATTTGAAGGTCTTACGAAAAAAAACAAGCAATGCTGAAACGTCACTCCTAAAGCAAAACAGGCAGTGGGCCTAGCGACGATTTCGCACCTAGCGGGAGCGTCATTATCTAACTACTATGTTGAAATTACAGATGGAATTCATAGGACCTACGTGACTTGCCCAACAACCCTCCCAATCCGGGAAGGGGGGGGGGGAGTCGTGCTGGCAGTTAGCGGGCTCCTGGTGGAAATCGAACACACTAATTCGATCACCCGGATCATAATGGCGATTCACCGTTGGTGACGGAGGGTGAGGAGGGTTCTTTCCCATCAACGTTCCGAAAAATGTTCAAGTGACAGACGACATTTGGAACTAAAGGTGAGGTCTCCAGGTGACGTTCCTTTCCAATAGGCAAATCGTGTCCTTGACTCCCTATTTCCTTGTCGCCCCTCGTCTCCTAATTTCCGTAAACAAGTGGAAACTTGGTGATGTCTCTCCCCTTTATCATGTGCCATGACGACAGGGCAACAGTGCTCCCTTTTTACGAGCACCTAGGTATGGCAATGACAACTTATTTACTGTACTGTGTAGAGATTATGCCCAAATTCGCAATATTATTATTTTGTCCTATCTAAATGGATTATCTCCCCTGTTTTGGCACCAGAGTTAGAAGTGCCAAAGGGTGTTCTGGTCAGTCAAACTTCCCTTTCTACGGCCACACCTAAGTCAGAACTATTATTTTCAGATGGACAAGCTCCCTCTTCTCAGGCCATGCAGCAACTGGAAAGGACTGTTGAAAGTCGGTTGAAATGATCTGTTCGGTGTCAAAGGAATTTGGCGGCCCGTTTCTGGCACATTCAGCGCTGAAGTCATGGAGAATGGGAGAAAAGCACCTGGCGGATTGCGTCCGGGCAGAATCGAGTGTAGTAGGACAAACGGTTGAGGTCATTGCTCCTTCGAGCGACATGGCCACCACAGTGGATTAAGCAGAGTTAATGATGGCTGCCTCCCGTCAAGCTGTAACTTAACCTCCTGGCGCACCGCAGACCTTATTTCTGACACAATACCACCCATTAAAGTACCCAGAGTGCCGGTTATCTAGTTCATAACATCTACAGCTTAGATGGAAGAACCTGAGCCTACTCTAACTGGGGGTGATGGTGGGCGCACCATAATGGTAGTAGAAGCAGGGAAACCGTAGCCACTGTATTTAAATTAGAGTCTCTGGTCAACAAAATCTTTTTGAGGGCAAAACAAACTCTTTGGCCGTTAATCTACGGTCAAGGGAACTACATAAAAATCAGACAAGACCGAACATTCCAATAGGGATAGTTTTTGGTTGGACTTGCGTCATTTTTTTCTCTATACTTTCAATTTCAGACTCAACGTGTGTTGAAGGTAAACCATCGTGGGGTTAAACGAAAATCGCACGACATACATTTTCTAAACTCCGCATGTTTATCACCAGGGTGTTTTAACGTGTGAGCAAAACCTGACTCGACAAAAGCATTGTCAACAAATTTTTAATTGGAGAGTGTAAAGATTAGAGAGCCAACAGCATGTGACCGTCACGTTACGCACCCAAACTATAAGTGAGGGACAGGTGGCAATGCCTGCTAGGATGTGAGCAGTGACACCACCTGGTGCTGTACTGAAGCTAAAAGCGCAAGGTTTGGGCACAGAGCAGAAGATAAGTAGACAATATTTAGCTAATAACTAAAGGTAAGTATTTTTCGACGAAAGTGAAAATATACATTTTTTAAATCAAATAAATATTGAGTTTTTTTTTTTCATTTAGTCTTTCAACCAACTGTCGAACAAAACGATCTGCCCTTTAAATTTAGAATGATGAAGAAGGCTTGATGCAGCCTGCTAGGTAGCCGGCTACAGAATAACATTTGAATCACGGTGGATCAAAATTCAAAACTGGAATCAGTAAAACTGAGCTCCATAATCCAAACAAGATTAAACTTGAGGGTTTTCTCCAAGTCAAAAGTTCTTACACGAGTCGAATACAGTGACTCAAAAAGTTTGGACACCAACTTGTCCTTGGCTTTAAAGCACAATTTTAAAACTCTACCAGGCCATTTGGTCAGTTTATTTTTATCAGTGTTTTGTCAAAACGACTTATAACTTTCCATGGTCTTTCCAGGTTTTCCTGACCAACATTTTCCCACACCATTTTTGAGATTTTTAACACAATTTTTGGTATTTTAGCAGCTAGCCATAAGTTTTGCCTCCCTCAAACTAATCACATTTTTTAACAAACAAATAACACAATTCTCGTTTTTTGTGTATTTATTTTGTGTATCACAATCACGAATGATTCATTTATTTTGAGTATCACAATGTCGAACGTTTTCCTTTGTGTATCACAATTTCGAATGTTTTTTTTTTTGGACCACAATCTGGAATGTTTTATTTATTTTGTATATCGCAATCATGAATGTTTTATTTATTTTGTGTATCACAATCTCAAATGTTTTATTTATTTTGTGTATCACAATCTCAAATGTTTTATTTATTTTGTGTATCACAATCTCAAATGTTTTATATATTTTATAAATTGCAATCTCGAATGTTTTATTTATTTTGTGTATTACACTCTCAAATGTTTATTTATTTTGCGTACCACAATCTCGAATATTTTACTTTGCGTATCACAATCTCGAATGTTTTATTTATTTTGCGAATCCCAAGCTGGAACATTTTATTTTGCATATCATAATCTCAAATGTTTTATTTATTTTGCATATCACAATCTCGAATGTTTTATTTATTTTGTGTATGAGAATCTCGAATGTTTTATATATTCTGCATATAACAATCTCGAATGTTTTATTTATTTTGTTTATCAGAATCTTGAATGTTTTATTTATTCTGTGTATCACAATCTCAAACGTTTTATTTATTTTTCATGGAGCATTGTAATGACTCTTAGGTGTTGTGAAATTATGCAGGGTTGATGACATATAGCTTGATATGACATAAAGGATGATATCATGATATTTATCCCTTGTTTATAAATTGCATAATCGAAAAATTTGAGCAGAGTGGACTATAAGCAATTTCGTACGTCGAGCAGACAATTTCATATAGAAAAAATCATATTATGTAACAGATAATAGCTACACAATAGTCAAATAATAATTGTGAATTAAAAAAATGCGTTTGTCTTCGTTACTTCCTTGTTTGCTACAGAATGAATGAAAGATGCTTGTGTTGTAGCATTGGCCAATATAAAGGCAGCAATTGTTACAGCACATGTTCTGTCATCCCAATATTCAGTAGCCCATGGCTGATATGCATCATCATCAGAGATCAACAGGAAACTAGTACCAGCAAATAATAGAAATACTGTAACCCACAAAGTTGCACACCATTGAATGAGAGGAACATATGTGGGGAGTGATGGGTATCACGCTGTTTCACCTGTGCATAAGAGTCAGGGGTGGAACGTCAAGGTGTTCAGTGTGTTCAGCTGCAGATGCAAAGGGGCCTTCTAGCATCCCATGATACTACTGACTGACCTGAATGCAAACACGGATTCAAACGAAAAACCCACAATGAAGGGGTAAAAAGTTAAGAGCCTAGAGATCACCTTCTCAAGCTTGTTGTCAATCGTCTCAGGAGATACTGTTCACAGTTTTACTTTGTGTGAACAGAGTTGTGATTCGGAATGACCTACCTATGTAGAGTCGGACTGGGTAGCGAAGGGTGCCAGTACCATTTAGAGAAATGATGGGGGAGGGGCGTGATACGACACCAGAAACTCAAGTCTGACGGGTCTGGAGAGCGTTCTAAGCTTCCCATGCATTATCCAAGGAAGAGCCCCTTGAACCTTTGCTTATTTTGATATTCTAATGGCTTCGAGGTACATTCTTCAACACACATATATTTCAAGGAATGATTTTTTTATGAACTTCTTCTTGGATGGCGTGGGTCTTTTAATTTTTTTTTTTTGGGGGGGGGGGGAGGGAGGTAGGGGCGGGGGAGGAGTTTAACAAAGGCGTTGAAAATGTGAATAAGGGGTGGGAGAACTGGGATTAGTGCTTGAAAGTAAAGCTTACCCGCGGAAAAGCATTCATTTGTCTTCCAGGGAGGTTTAAAAAAAGGCTACCTAAGGGGTGCCAGAATTGTGGCAACCAAAGGGCACCTGTGCCACGGCACAATGGCACTATGGCCAGTCCGAGCCTGTACCTATGTTGTTACGGCTCCCTCGTTGACGAGTTTTGAGCATGAAATTGGCACGTTATATATTTTCTAAATTTATTTTTAATGTATACCGGTCCAGCTTATTAGCCTAACTGGTTTTTCCTTATCTGCTTCCTCTTTTTTCCTTGCAGCTTGGCATAAGTGGTTTTTATTTAACCCTACCCTGACCTCTTGCTTCGCAATAAATTTTTTATTATTTTTTTTTATATATAGCCTATCTGTATATTAATAAAAATGAAAAAGCCTCGGACTACACTAGGGGTGTGCGGTTTTAATATTTTGGGTTCGATTCGATTTCGATCGATTTTGGGGAAGAACATCTCGATTTCGATTATTATTCGATTTCGAAATTCATTTTTTTTCTTTTTCGATTTTAAACTTTTTTTTTCAATTTTTATCAATAAGGGCTAGCCTTTGAAAAAGATATTAATTTTAAGTAATTACACTCCTATAAACTAATGTTACTCCAATACATTGAACTTTGAATTATGTCTTCATTTAATGCGCAAAACTACATTTGGTTTTAACACACTCCCCCTTTTGAGAAGCACCATCCTTAGATTTTATTTAGTCAAATTAACTTCATATATTGTGCAAGTTTGGCAAATTATTGCCTCTTAGTTGATTGCTAAACTTACACTGGCATGTCGTAAGGCAATGACTACACTATTTTAGCAATGATTAATATGGTACCATGCGCAGTTGCCATATAAAACGAAGTCATTACACATTTTTTACTAAAGTTAATGCTTTACTTGATTCTAATTTTTTTGTTAAACTTTATTCAGGGTATTTACTTAACATTTTTCATAAAATTGAAAATAATTCATCTCGTTACTCGATGGGGATCTCGTTACTCGGTGGGAATCTCGTTAATCGGTGGGAATCTCGTTAATCGAATTTTTCGATTTTGATTCTGATGGATTCGATTCGATTTCGACAGCATAATAAAATCGAAATCGAATCGAAACTTTCGATTTTCGCACAGTCCTAGACTACACACAGGCCCACCACTGCTCACAGTCCAGAAATTATCTCACCTGCAACTACCTAGATACGTACTTGATAACTGATACTTTAAACCTCTTTGAACATATTGTATGAAATCCGACACTAAGTTTGCGTAAAGATGGGATTGAATCTTTAAAACGTTTGCTGTCTGGTGTTTCACTTTACATTTCTCAACCTCCGTTTCCATTTCTACCGTGTTACAGAGCATAACACTGAATTCTACACTAACTAGGTGACACAGACGCGCACACACAGTGTACAAGGAAAACTCTCTTTCACTTAACCCAGCAAAATGCACTGTTTTACACTTAGGGTTAAATACACAAAGTTTATTGCATTTCTAATGTGCGACTTTCTGGCAGTTCTTCGCACCATGATCCTTGGTATCGCTATTGATGACAAACTCAAGTTTGACATTAATGCAGACAAGGCTATTCACAAAGTATTCCGAATGGCTTATTATGTTTTTTAAAAGTTTTGTTTTCTTGACACTGCTTTTTTTGCCTTGTTGTACAAGACCTTCGTGAGACCCATTCTCGATTACTGCTCGCAAATTAGCAGACCTTTTTATGCTGCATACTTCACCAAACTTGAAAATTGACAACGTTTCACTTACTTTTGTTAACGCAGAACCAAAATTTGCTAGTTTGTGGAAACTGGAACACTTTTGGTGCGGCGTTACAAAAGTAAACGAAAATGAACGAAAACCAAAGTAAATTGTCCGTACCATCAGTATTTGAAGTAACGAAGTGGTGTTCATTTATTCGTCACCTTCCGTACAATGAACGACTCAAACAACTCAATATTCCCTCACTTCGTGAGAGGTTTGACAGGGGTGATATAATCCTTACCCATCATATACTGTCAGGTTTTTTCTCGAATAACCTTCCAGTTTATTTACACGTAATTTCAACAGTAACCAAGGCCATAGCTTTAAACTGTAGGGATTTGTTTCGAAACTTAACTGCCGGCAATTCTTCTTCACTGAAAGGACTGTTTGTCTAATGAACTCCCTTCCGGAGCACATTGTTTCGGCTTTGTCGCTTAATAGCCTCAAGGCTCGATTTGATTTTTGAAAACACTGATTTGCTTTGGAGTTTTGGGGGTTGGGAACTTCATAAGCCTTGGCTTTGCAACGCCATCTATCTAATCTAAACTAATCTAATCAACAGCTTTACGCAATTGATCGGCTTTTGAGGATGTGAGCGTTACTAATTTGGAACTTGAACCTAATAATGTTAACCAATGTGTATGAAATTTTGCGCACGTACAGTCCTTCACCTTCGAGTACGACAGCATAATTTCACATCAAATTGATTGCCTTTTTTTGCAAGTGAGCATTCAATGACCATGTATTATGTATTTAGGGCTACCTTTCAATGAATTGTGGTACTGACACCAGTTTTCTTTAGGCAACTATTCACAATATAAAAAGCCAATACGAAAGCAAGCACCTTGAACTCTCCAAGAAAAGAAGCTAATAGAAACGCAAGCTAATTATGTTGAATAGCCACTGCAAATCTGAATGCAGCCCCGCAGACCACAGCACTGGCGCAGACCGTAATGCGATAGCACAAGGAATTTTTTTTATCACAGTCATGAAGTTGCCATTTGTTAAGTGGCAACAAACACATGAAGCTAGTCTACCGTTTCATGTAGTCTAGCCACAAGCACATGCCCCACTATGCCAAATATGTCATACTCTCATTTCCATTAAAATACAGCCCAAAAATGCGACAAGCAAACAACTAAATACTTTATTAGCAACGTTTCGGAAACAAATCACTTGTGTTTTCAAGCACAGAGGTTATCATCAGTTAAATCATAAAAACACACACGACCATTACTTTTTGTGTTTGAAAACGTGAGTGACCTGGTTCCTGATATGTTGCTTTTTCAATATCTTGTATGTCACACCGTTGGCAGTATTTTAACGGAAATTAACACTCAGGTGCTTACCAGATTTTTTATACTGTATGCCAACAATAATTCAGCCACTCAAAGGTCAATGGAGTAGAATTAAGTCAAAAAGAGCTGTTTATTTTGTATGTATTTGCTTTAAAACCAACCATCCATCGACTAACACACCACACGCATCCAATTAAACTAAATCAGAAAGTTTACAGTTATGCCATATAAAAAAGTTGTCTGCTTGACAAAAACACTTTCAGACTAATAAACACACCATATATACACTACGAATTAGCCAAAAGCAGAAGGCATATCATGGTTGTGGTTTTGAATCAAAGTTATCTGCTTAAAACAAACCATCCATTGACAAAAAACAACAAAATAGCCCAAGTTGAAGATACAAAAAAGATCTAGACCCTTGTACATTTTTTAATGAGGGATGAAGGGTACAAAACAATGACACGTTCCAGGACAGAAAAAAAATAAAAAAACAATACCACAAAATTACGACCCAGCAGCTTACATTATTCATTCATAATTTTAATTAAGCATTTGCTTATTTTTTGTATTTTATAAGCACAAACCCAGACTGGTTTCTGAAGATAAAAAGCAGAAACTACTGCTTGTGTGCGGCTCCATTCTACTGAATGTTAGGCATCCAAATTTAGGCCCATTAACGGCAGTTAATCACTCGTGAGTGGGAACAGATTGATTTCAAGTTATTTTACCTATAAAAAGTACCTATACATTATACACGGTATGTGTTTATAGTGCTTTAATAAATCTGAAAACTTCACTCTGAAATACAGGAGTAGTCAATTACCCACAAACCCTATTGAATATCATAATAATTAGGGTGTCAACTGGCACTCCCCTAAGGGAAAGCTGTATGTGCCTCTCAGCACTCATTCAGTGCCGTTGCAAATCTGGAGACTGAGTCTCTTCCACTAGCACGCTCGACCCATCTTTATACTGATCGACCAAGAAGCTAGGACTCTAGGAAGCTATGAAGGTGGTTCATGGAGGACCTGTTTCAGGAGAATGGCTGGGTAAAGACTCTGGCTGGGCTCGGCAGAACAGGTATGCTCTGCCCCCAAGCAGTGGAACCAACATGT
>JAHWFP010197480.1:862-12094 GCA_023313725.1 Lithobius niger
CGAGTATACTGCAGTCACATCAAAATCGGGTTCAAAAGGCCCTGGTCGGTGTTAATACCTACATTTTAAGCTATACAAATTGAAAATCGGTTCATTGGTTCGATCTCTGGGTGAGAGCAAAAGTTTTAGCCCATTTGGCTTTCCGTGTCAAGAATATTGTAGTTACGTTAAAATAGCCTGCGAAAGACCCTAGGCCTTGTCCATACCTACGTTTTAAGCTATAGAACTTGAAAATCGGTTCAGTAGTTCGGTCTCCAGTTGAGGGCAAAGAGTCCCAACAACAACAACAAGAACAACAACAAGAACAACAACAACAACAACAAGAAATGGCCATGCTGTGGACGCCGAACGGTTTGATTGTTGTCATTAAAATCTGTAATGTGGTGAAATAGTTACGACACGACCCCAAATACCGAATTTCGTTGGTCTATGTTAATTCTGGGCGAGACTATAGGAGTTCAAAGTTTGACGTTTAAGATGGAAGTTCATGCTGAGGCTTACATAAGGACCGCTACCGCGGTCCTTGATGCAATAAACAGCCAAGCAAAAAGGCTTTAGTTACAAGGCACCGAGGAATATTCCTTATAGTTCGTGGTGGTGCGAACTCTTGTGTAGCTACAAAATAATGAGGTAATCGACAAAAACTGGTTTTGCTTTTTGTTATTTTTAAAATGAATTTACATATGTGATATTTTAGGGAACAGTGGAAGAAGATTTCTGGTTAACTAAAGAAGGATAGTATGGATTTTACTATTTGTTTGTCAGAAATCTTAGTAATTTGAACACCCACAAAGGCAAAAACAACGGATGAACTGTCTATTATTGACTTTGTCCTATTCTCATCTATCTTAGCCTGCGATCCAAAATTGTGCTCGATTATGTAAATAAAGGTGTCCTGTCATGCAGAACTGCTATTTTTCTCTAATTAAACTGTAGCTTACCCTTTTCTTTTTTTTTCTTTTGTTGGGTTGTTCAGAACATAAAACGTTGATACTACACGATGCCATTGCTTGCAAGATAGAAAGGAAGATGTGAATAATGGTGAATGAACTAATGGGGTGCAATTGAAAACGCACTTGTACCCCTTTCTTAAGCGACCGTCCTAGTTTTTGGCACTCCATTTATGATTTCGAAATCTATCACCGAGAACCGGTATTAGTGGCTCACAACCCTTCCGGCAACCTTCCACTTGTTGTGGTAAACATTATTATTATTATTATTATTATTATTATGGTAAAAAAAAGGAAGACTACCAATTTAACCAGAATATGTTTATGTGGGTGCAAATTTCACTGACACTAAATTTCTAACAATGAGTTTCACCAGGTTTCTGGTTGGTGGAGGGAACAAGATGTATATAATAATAACATTGGGGGTGTGGGGGAGAATACTCCATTTTCGGAAAGTGACATGTCTGCTCTTCCAGTTTGCATTTGTTTTGAGGTTTAGGCAACTTTAGTTTGGTCACATTCACTATAATGTAGAGACATGATATTTTCATGTGAATTATGTAGTATAAAATTCCCTCTGCGCATAATCACTCTTGCATCTAAGTTTTGAATGGCTTATCGAGGACACTTGGGTTAAGTTTCAAGGTGTACTAGAAGCCAACGATCAAAATCAGTAATTGCATAAAACTTGTACTTCCGTATGTGTGGTGATAGTAATGATAGTGTAACGTTAACTATGGGTGAGGGGAACTTCAGGTTACAGAAAACTCAGATTGGATGTAAAAAGCCTCAGTGACGAGATCCACACTGCTCAGGATATGCCAATTGGTGTAGAAGAAATAGAAGAATCCAATCCGAAATAGAAGAATCCAATCCGTAGTAGAAGAATCCAATCGTACGTTTGGTGCTGCACGCAAAGTAAATCTTGACCAGGCACAATAAGATACAATGGATGCACTTAAAGCCCCGTGAAATAAACGTTTTTAAATTAACGTTCCACTCTTTAGATGGCATATTCTACAATTAGAATTCAGGAAATGAGTATGCCACTCCCAATTTTAGTATCCTCACAATACGGTAATTAACTTTACATTATACTTAACAAAGGTGCATTGTAGATTTACCAAGTCTAATTTTCTCTGTGCCAATGAAAACTCACGATTGCTGAATCGACAAAATGGTGAGTTTAACAAGGATTCAAACTTACATCTTTTTCTAAATCAAAATTGCCGCAACAGGACTACGAAGCTTTGCAATCACTGAATGTCAATACACAATTGGTTGGTGACATCATAGCTTGTGAAATTATACTGGTTAATAAAATAAATAAAAAGCCAAATTTCGCATTGACAGACAGACCATTGGGAGGTAAGATACATCCTGACATGCGTACAAATCGACTCCATTCTAGTCATAAATTATTCTTTGGTGATGTGCACAAATAACAACAAATCGGTACCCGAACTTACTCGTTTCACAAAGGTATGCTTACCGTGCTACCAACAATATTACTACCCTCACACGTCACAATAGTTACCATCACTGTAACTGTCCGTGTTGTAACTTTTGGGTGTTGCATGATTGCAGCATTGTGGAAGGTATCGGTGATAGAAAACTTTACGAAACTTTGGAAGCTTTAGGAAACTTTAGGAAACTTTGGTTCGACCCACTGTTCTTCCTCTTCAGATGAGGCCAATGATAAGAGTTTCTTCTTTCAATAGTCTTGAGACAAGAACCAGCATTTTCACGCCAGAATGCCAAATTCGCTCTAATACAGTTTTCACACTTCAAAATCCGTCGCATGCCAAGCACACGTTGGCCCAGGCTGGAAAGAGGGCCAGCCATTTTCGATTTACATTTAGTCATTACAAACAATTAGGGTAGAAACACGAGGAAGAAAGGGTCTTTCGTGCTGGGAGAAGGATTGTACGCAAGGAAGCAATTCTCGTAATAATCCTCGGAACAAAGCATGATTTGCAGGTCACTTCTGACGCTAAAAAAAGAAACGGCCCCATCGTTGTCGAAACAAGTGGATGGCGCGCCAGACAGAGACGAAAGTAGTAATGTAAAATCAGTAATAAGCATACAGATGGCAAATCCTTTAAATAATAATTATATGAGCACACTAAGTATTGAGTAATCCCTCCTATTATTAACTTTCACGAAGTTCAGTATGTATTTAGCATATTTGTAGGATTAAACTAAAATCTAGTTACCCTTTTGAAGGATCCTTTGGTTTTAAGTAAGTATATGACGGCCCAAATCGGTATTGCAGCCACAGATATAAGGCCATATGCCCAGCCTATACCAACGGACCAAGCAGGATATTTGTACTTTTTGTACATTATTGGTTCAGGCGCTAGAATGACGAAAATTATCACCACGAGCTACGAACAAAGAGAAAAAGAATGAAGCACACATTGTAATGGCAATATGGTTTTAACTGAATGCCAAAAACAAGTACCATTGTTACCCTTTACTTCTAACTGTTAAAGGTAAGTCTAAACAGGTCACTATAAATAAATACGTGATGAAATATTCATATTTCAACCAGTGCGTAATTGATAATGTGGAAAGAACATAAACTGTTAAGAGATGGTGCAGGGCGTTGGGTTGAGAGGAATACAGACACTAAAGTTTTAAAAGTTACTTTTTCTTAATTTTAGAAATCCGTGACCCAACAAGTTGCGTTAATAGAACTGTTATTGAACTAGAATGCACACTGAAGTAGTAAAATGAAGATTTGTTTTAATAAGTTGCGACTTTACATGTTCATATTGCAGATTTTGCAATGCCAAGGGGTGGGGTGCGTGTTCTCTTCTTCACAGTTTTATAGTCCTAGCCGCAATGCGTGATGTTTATGACTTTTAAGGGTTAATTCAGATGTTACGTTGAAGTTTAATAAGTACATTTTGCAATATACAATGTTTAAGAGTCAAACAAACGTTTTGTTTAAATTGGCAAAATTGTTTCTAAGTGAACTCTGTTTATTTTGTCCAAGTAGCCTGGTTATTGTATGTTGGACATGAATTATCAGTTCCAGCAGAATTAAGTTGTTTAATTTAATTCGTTAAATTTAGTAAATGACTGAATTTGGTAGCTTCACTTGAAGTTATTTAAAAGCAACGTATTTAATGTTTGCACTTATAGCCTATTTTTGCTATTTTGAATAAGAATAAGAAATACTTTCCAAAGGGTATCTAACAGTTGACCTCCTGAGGAAGTTCTAGTTTATTGTACAAACTAACATATCGTATTACTATCATATGTTAAATAAGCTAATCGAATACTTTTTGCATATTACATTTTGCCAGGTTTGCACAGTGTTTAGAAACCGTTTGAATGAGTTATCGTACATTTGTCACGGAACTTGGCAAGGGGAGCAGCTTGTAGCACACTACTCCATTCCGTTCCGTTCCGGCGAATGACGGCAACGGATGGCCCAGCGCACATTGCTTCCGTTGCTAACCATTTCAGTCGGCTCCGCTAAACTTTTAAATTTGATCGCGCCCAAATTGGCAATGCCAAAGAAGAAGGACTTGTAGTGACCTTAAGTAGGTAATTAAATAGAATGTCGTAGTAAATTAGGTATTAACTAATTCATTACGCTTGGGCATGACAACTTTTAAGTCAAGAAGGCAACAGAAATAGGTTCATATCTATATTTAGTAGGGAAAGGCATTCTGTGCCGGCGCGTGATGGACGATGATAGACGTCGACTGACGGCAGGTGCGGGCACTTCTCCGATGCGATCAGTTTTTGACTGAAAGAAGTCCGCCTCGACAATTCCGTCCGTGAGGCGAGGGGTTGTCACGGAATGCGACGGAGCTATATACCCGGCTCCTCTATTTACATGCTTTTAATCTAAACAGAAATATGACGGCCTGTGACGTGACGGAACGGAACGGAGCAGTGTGCTACAAGCTTAACGTTTTTCAAAGCTAATGACATTGCATATTTTTGCATATTCAACTTTTGTATTTACTTTTTACAGTTTCCAACGTACAGGTTTAAAATAAAATTTCTTTCTATTGCGCATGAGCGATAGTGAAGAGGAACTATTTTTCAAAGACGCAAATTAATCTGTTGGCCAAAGTGATTTTGACACAACTTTGAGTTATGATGTTGCTAGTGATGTAGGCCTTACCGTTAGTTATAGTTCTAGTAATCTGCGCTTAGTCATGGTTTTACGGTCCTAAAAGAAGTTTGAAGAGTTCGATTCAGGTACTGAGGCTTGACCTTATACTATGAATGAGTGACGCTACACTTTGACACCTATGCCATTCCAATTGACAAACAAGTTAAAATCTTGTCTACTGTTGGGCAGAAGACGTACGTGCTGATTAAAAACTTGTGTTCACCTGACCCTCAGTTCTAAAAGTTTAGATGAGATTAATACATTCCTTAAGGATAATTTGTACTCCACCCCTTCCTTTGTTAGTGAGAGGGTAACCTTTTGAAAACATAACCAGGCTATGCGTGAGTCGATTGCAACTCACATGGTGAACTGAAATGATTAACGGCACACTTTAAGTTTGAAATGTTCCTCAAGGAGGCTTTCAGGGATAAATTTCTTTCTGGCATTAAATGTCAGGAGCAGTAAAAAGAGTTAACGGCCATGGACCTTGACAAAGTCACGTTTGACAAAACTTGTGTGAAGTAGCGCTTGCGTGGGAGCGTGCAGTCAAAAATGTTGCCAGGTTAGCGATAATGCTTTTGATGTTATAAGAAATCAGTCTAAAGTGTCCAAAAAACGACATTAAGTGCCATTGTTGCGGCTTTTCCGGTCACGTCCATCCTGACTGCAAATTTAGAGACAAAGAATGTCAAATTCGTGGCTTCAATGGGCACATCATATGGGCACATCATATGTAAGTAAAAACTATCTGACGAGTCAAAGGGCGCGCCCTTAGGGTTAAAACTGAAAGTGGTTAAGTACGGTGAAGAAGAAAAAAGATTCATAGGTATTCTAAACTGGTGCTTAAAGTCATTGGTAAGTCTGGAAATTTTGACTCGTACGTAATCAGTCTTGTCAGTCAGCAAATCTAGTAAATGGATTATTGATTGCGAGTTAAACGGTCATAGATTTACACTGGAAAATACTGGTTTTGATGTAACGTTTATACCTAGGGACTGGTACGATGAGTACTTTTCCAACTTGAAACTTAAGCCCACGTCGATCACATTAAAATCGTAGTCAGGCGAGGTAATTAAACCTCCACCAAGTATTTTAAAGTTAAACGTGGTTTTACATGGAAGAATTGAGAGTTTAGATGCCATTGTTGTTCCAGGTAATCAGCTAGCTCTTTTTGGCAACAGAATGAGGTTTCACCTTTTTTATTATTATTATTTTTTAAAATCTTAACCATACGTGTCCACCGTTAAATTCTCACTGTTAAGGTCTCGCTATAAGTTGTTTTGATTATCCTTAATGAAATCAGACTTTTCCCGATTCAAAGAATTGTTTAAGCCACTAGTAAATGGTTGACGTGTGTAGCGAATTTTTGAACTTTTCTCCGAACTACCTTCAGACTGTTTTGAACGACTATTGAGAATTTGAACATTTGATCACACATTGTCACACATTGTTGGTATGGGGCATTTGGTCCCTCGTCATTTAATCTATGTAGTGGAGCTGATAACCCGGTTTGGGTTCGACTCCCTAAATTTTTAAAAACTAAACATATGGGTCACGCTTACTGGTATGAATGCTGCTTACTGACATCTAGAACTAATTAGTGAGTGCTGACAAAAACCAGGCACTCTTAAGTTCCGTAAGGAGCAAGCAATGTTAGAAATTACTGAAGCTTTGTGTCAGCGTGTTTATATCATCCACTTCAGTGAACTATTGTGCAACAATTGAATGTATAGACCTACCTTACTCGAAATTTTAATAGGGCCTGGTTTGGTCTAAAGGGTATGCTTGTATTGAGCCCAGGAGCGTTTATACCCAAATGTATCCTTCATGGTAAGAGTTCAATCTACATGTAAGATTGATTTTAATCTACTACGCCACCTACTAAGACAGATCAACTGGGAAAAATGTTTTACTCACCACTCTTGTTCTATCCAGTCGGTTTGGAACTGTTTCCTTGAACTGATATTCGGTTGTACCGATGTCTGTCGCCTGGCCACCAAGACCCCTGATCGTAAGACTGCATTCCTTCCAAAACATCTCCGCAAATTGGGACTTAAAAAACTACGGCTGTGGCGTCGTTATAGGGACTCCTGTACCCAATTAAACCTTGCAGCTTACGACACCTGCAGTTCTGCTTACAGTGCTGCGGTCTCTACTTGGCACACAAAATTGGATTCTGCGGTTATTGCCGAGGGCAGTCTGTCTGCCCTTTTTAGGCACTATCGAAAGATGACTGATACTACACGTTCTATTCCCCCACTTTTGGTCGGCGGTTCTTACGTTACCAATAATTTTGACAGGGCTGTTGCCCTCAACTCCATCTTCATTTCGAATGGGATGTGTGATAACGGGATTATTTCACCACTTACACCTTCTGGGTTAGATCCCGGTAACACATGTAGGACATTAATAATTGACCCCATCGACATCATGCAGTCGATTCATCACCTTAAACCCAGTCACGCCGTAGGTCCAGATGGTATCTCGGCGTACTTTCTTAAACAGATTGCTTGGGAAATTTTGCCTGCACTAGTGTACCTATTTAATTTTTCTTTTGAGAGTGGAGAAATCCCTGTGGTCTGGAGACAGGCCATTGTTGTACCAATTTTTAAGAAGGGCGATGCATCACTGCCCAACAACTATCGCCCTATTGCCCTGACTTCTGTTATTTGTAAGGTAATGGAGTCAATTGTACGTAAGACTATGCTGGATCATTGTGTAAAATACCAATTATTAGACGTTGCCCAGTTCGGCTTCCTCCCAAATCGTTCAACCACACTACAATTGTTGGTAGCTATGGACCGCTGGACTGCAGCTGCGGATTTGGGCATAGGTTTTGATGTGGTTTATTTTGATTTTCAGCGTGCCTTCAACTCGGTGGTTCATACAAAACTTGTGGCCAAACTCAAACAATTCGGTTTTGATGGACAACTACTGAACTGGCTTTGTGCTTTTTTACGGGAACGTCAGCAACAAGTCCGAATTGAAGATTCACGCTCTACTCTTTTACCTATTTTAAGTGGGGTCCCACAGGGCTCCGTCCTGGGGCCTCTACTTTTTGTCATTTTTATTAATGATCTTCTACCATCAACTGGGTCTGGTGATGATTTAAATCTCAAGTTTGCGGATGATGTTAGGACGGGTCTGGAAGTACTTGATTTGGCTGACCATCACAGGCTAAATAGCACCATAGCTGAGGTCACTGCTTGGTCCACACGGTGGCAGTTGCCTCTCTCGAACGAGAAGTGCTTCTCTTTTTGCTTAGGGAGCTCTCCCCAACTATCTCCATATACTTTGAACGGTCTACAGTTAGAATGTAAAAATGAGATCAGGGACTTGGGTGTCTGGTTTACGTCCGATCTCAAGTCTTCAACCCATTGCAGGAAAATCGCGGCCCAGGCCTTCCGTCGCCTCTACATTGTTAATCGGTGTTTTTCCCGTGCCAATTCTGAAACTCGTGTCTGGGCGTTTAAAGTGTACGTGCGACCAATCCTGGAGTATGCCAGCCCAGTCTGGTCTCCATACTTACTCCAGGACATTGACCTACTCGAGTCCGTTCAGCGCCACTTTACTAGGTCACTAACTGGTCTCGGACATCTCCCTGTTGGGGATTGATTATAACGCTCAGGCCTGGAGCCGCTGGAATTACGACGTCTCTATGCAGACCTCTCGCTGACTTTTAAAATTGTGCACAACATGTTCCCACTTGATTTTTCCTTTTTCGACTTTGTGGGTAGTTCTACGACACGAGGACACTCATTGAACTTAAGCGGGCTAGGTCACGACTTGACTGTCGCTTGAATTTCTTTGCACTTCGCGTTATACCTCCATGGAACGCTTTGTCTGAGGACATTGTACACTCCCACACTCTTTCGGCCTTTCGTCGTGCCCTACATGACCGCGATCTCTCTGTATTTCTTAAGCGAACTTACTAATGTTTTTTTTTTTTTTTTTTAACCGTATTTAGGCGGTGTAAGTGGGCAACCCTTCCGTTTCCTGGTTGCCATTTTTTTGGTTGGGGACCAAATTCAATTTATTATTATTATTATTCTTACTGCATGACAAGCAATGCTAGACACGTTTTCCAAGATGAGACGGGCAGTGCGCGCAAACGCTTTTCTTTTCAAATTCGTTTTAAAAATCAAAAGTTGGAAAACCTGGCTTGCACCCGTGGCCATCGTAGCTGAGCACAGCCTAATTGCTTGAAGGAGCTAATTTGGTAAGTGACTGGAAAGGAGATCCTGGCAATGTCCCAGCCAGTCAGTGCCACACAGGTAATGCGAGAGACTCCCAGGATTCTTCAGGGGTTGTGGGATCAATTCTGTCATATTCTGGACATTGTCTCAGTGCCCTTGGCTAGTCGGAACTTTCCTTGCTGGTCGGAGGTTTCCCGGTTTAATTTCATGGTTTTCCCCTCCCCTAACTAGACTTTATTCTTATTCTGAAACGTCTAGTAATGTTCGTAATTGGGCCTGTTTAATTACATAAGAATGTACCTGTCCCTCCTTCCTGGAGTGTGACCATACGATATGCAGTTATTAGTAAGAGACAATTACTGTACCAGCAGTTAATTTCGCATGGGCGAAACATTGCAACCAGTTTAAAATCCAATATTAAGTCCAATATTCAGGAATTAACATTATGAGCTTACCTGATCTGATATGACGAACTTACCACAACATAAACTGGACTAAAAAATTTCCAGCACAATCTCCAGTATATACCAGGATAAAATCCAACCATATCGTGAATATCGTCTGCAAACTGATGAACACCTTAGGATACAGCAAACAAACAAAATCTTAGTCCAGCTATATTCGTTAGGAACCAACCACTGAGCACATTCCTAAACCAATCGGACGGAATCGGCTGGCCACTACAACTGTCGGCCAGCTAAGGCCGTCAGACGCTCTAGCTCTCACAGCCAATAGAGCTATATCAATCGGCTGCGAGTCGAAATCGAAGAGTGACATCAGTCGGCATTAATTTCTGTGCGTTCCAGCAAAACAATGGCGGTCACCATGTCGTGTTTTGCTGATGCAATAATTAAATTGTTGTATCGGACGTACGTAACATATTCTTACCACAATTCTTGCGTTTAGTTATTGTGTAAATGATCCAAAAGTAAAGCATGCATATCAAAATGGATGTAATTGCCCTTTAATCTTGACAATCAATACGTTTACATAGCCATCAGAAAGCGAATTTCAGAAATTCACTGTAAAACATCTCAAACTGGTGTTTACGAGACGGGAAAACGTGCCTTTGATTAAGACATGTATCCAATTCACACAGCATTCCCTTATCCTGTTCTCCCTTTGAGGCTTCGTGAACGCGTCCCACCACTTTACATTTGCGTGAACTGGGCTGAAAATAAGGTGTGGCACAACAAAAGCCTCAGTTGGAAAGACGGGAGGTGGGATGAAACCACACGAATAAAAATGGATAAATATAAAAAAAAGTACTTACATTTTTTTGGAAATTACACTAGGAAATTATGGGTTCCCCCCCCCCCCCCCCACCCAATAGTGTATTTCGTCTTCGATACGCTCCTGTGCATGCAGAAAAATAAATACTGGGTCATTTAAAAATCATGTAACCCAACTTTGTGGTTTGTGCAGTCATGATCTTCAACTATTTTCAGAATTATTTGCCTAAACTTCGAATGGCAGCAAAACAAATTACGAGGGTGCCGTAAGTTTATCTGCCACCCTTTCCTTAGCAAGTATGGTACAAACTCTCAATGAGCTTGGAAATGTTTCCATGGGTAAAGACGAATTGCACCCAGATGCCAACCCACCTAACGAAATAGTTTTCATTAAGCAACGACAAATCAGAGAAAGTGCAACGAATGGGGGTTTACATTATCACCACAAGCGACGGGTACACGGTGCACATCACTCCAAATCGCTTTCAAGTGGCCATATAAATGAATGGGGTTTACAAGATCACCAAAAGTGACAGGTACACGATGTACATTACTCCGGATTGGTTACAATTGGTGATGTAAACGAATAGGGGTTACAAGATCACCAGAAGTGATTGGCACACGGTGGACATTACTCCGAATTGGTTTCAAGTGGTGATATAAATGAATGGGTTTACAAGATCACCAGAAGTGATTGGTACACGGTGGACATTACT
>JAHWFP010197493.1:0-13970 GCA_023313725.1 Lithobius niger
TAGTACCAATACCAACCCTCTCGAATGTGAATCAAGCGGCAGTCACCATTTCTACTCGCCACATTCTAATGACATCTTGCACGATGTATGGTTTTTCTAATTCATGCATTTACAAAATTATAAAATTCTCTTTAACCCCAGTATTAATGAATATAAAGCAGTGATGTAGCTCTTATAAATCTGAGCATGACGCCCCAAACCGTTCGTCTCTAACTTGTACGGTTCCCGAGATATCGCTCTTTGAGTGTCATTCTCTATTGCTAGTCGTCATTTTGGCGAGTAAGGCTAAATTTCAGGTCGCCAACTGCTGACTTCCATTCGCCAAATGGCGAGTTGCGACCGACATTGGCGAGGGTTGACCAATACACTTAAAAAGTGCTAAATAAAGATCAGTACAAACATTTTTTTATTATTATATTTACGTAAAATTTAGTATCTTGGGAATCAACCACCAAATGGTGAATTTTCGACCTGTTCACATAATTTTTTTTAGGATTAGCTGTCTGTGTGGACTAGGGAATCTGCTGTAATAACTACCACTGCTCATTTTACTGTATCAAAAAAAAATTGGCAAAATCATGTAGATAAAATGTTAAACGAAGTGACAAGTTAAAAGTAAATTTGTGTTTCAAACTGTTTAATGTGCTTAAATGATAAATATGTATATATATCTTTATAATAATATCGGAGACCTGCTAAAAGGAAAGGAAAACCACTTCTCCCCTCCTCGCGCCTGCATTGAAAATGCACTCTCCCACTCTACATGTAGCCAAAAAGGAGCCATATATATGTATATATGTATACATGTGTGTATATATATTAGCTTATACTTTAAATTGGACTTTTCTGAGACTAGTTTGACTGTCATGAAGTGTGTGGACAGGGCTGTTTAGAAATGGTTGATTTTCCTGTGATAGCTTTCAAAATTTTACTCATTTTAGTTGCATAATTATTAAATAATTAAGCAATTTACCATTTTATTTTATTTTGAGCAGTGCTTTACAAAATTCCTTTAAAAAAAAAGTTGATAATTTTCATCCATGTAAGCGACCTAATTAAATGTTCGGTTAACCGAAAATCATAAAACAAGACAATGCGTACATGCAAAATCTACTGTATCCTGGTGTCTATGATACCCGACAAAATCACCGTCATCAGACAAAATCCAACAAATCACGTAATTTGTTGTTCACTTTTACCTAAAAACATGCTTTTCGTCAGACAATTTTACATTCTGATCAGACAATTTTGCGTTCTGGATACGGACATTGGTATATTTTGCATGTATGCAACAAAGCAACAAACTAAAATAAAAAAAATGTTTATATAAAATTCAATAACTCATTTTTACTAATTGAACTTATAAAAAAATTAAGCAACCCGAATCACACGTTATGCAAACAAAACTTATTTATTTTGAAGTAAAACAAATCGTTAACGATATCCTAAATTAAAAACAATAAAATAAAGTGGGAATCTCGTGAAGTTCCTCACACAGTGCGATTGTTTTATGTCTGATGAGTTGGCACTCTTTGTGGAGTTTTGCTTGGTTTAACCATCCGGTGGATAGTTGTTTTGAACAATTTTTAGACCATTAGAAAAAAGTTTTGTAACCGTTTAATTGGCTTACATGGTGATATTTGATCCATTCTGCTGTGTCCCGCTACGTTTGCACTGAGCGCACTTAAACCCGACGCGACTTACGCCTGACCGAAGCTGGTTTCGATTTCACAACCAAAATCGCTAATATTCTGGAAGTTTTAATGTTAACTTCCAAATAATGTTTATTGAATTAAAACTTTATGCTCTTGTGAGGCAAATAACCAGTCGGTTAATCGAAATAGCAATATACAGGGATCGTACACAAGAGACGAAACCATTTCCAAGCTTTTCAAGGCCAACTCTAAGCCAATTTCAAGGCCGTTTTGCACACCAAATTGTTAAAAATTACCTTAAAATAAATTTATTCTGTTTGCTACCCTATCTAGACACACGCTAGTGTGTCGCGCCAAGTTCGGCAACAAACATATCAATTCAATTGTCGAGGTTGTAAACCATTGTAGTGCGACGCCATTGCGTCAGTGTCTTATATCTTGAAGCATAGTTGGGCACATTTCAGGTACTTGGGGAAAAATAATAATGCGGTACAAAAGCTTAAATTGTGTTGAAATCGAGAGCAATGACCACCAGACAAAAAGTAACTCGTGTTTGAATACCAGCTATGCTGCTTTCAATGCAAAATCTGACCCTCAATAACGCTGAAAATGTGTTAAAATGTGAAAACTTGTTCATTGGTTTTTCCCTTATAACTTCTGAATAGTTTATGGTAGCCATTTGAAATTTGCTCCATTGGAAAGCTGGTGAAAAAACGCTTTGAATGGTATACTGACGCGTCGAAAACAGCCAGAAATTAGTGAAGTTATTGAAAAATTGCCCAGACATAAAGAACCGGTTCAGATTCTTTTGATCCCTAGTTTAAATCGACAACTGTTACGACATTAATATCCTTGAACTTGAGAAACTGTATTTTGTGATCCATTATGGTCTTTACTAAAGGTGTCGTCCTGTCACTTGTTCAACCTAATGCTTGAATGAATTTAAAATTTTCCATTCGTCCTTACTGGCCATTTAAATGACAGCAACTTTTGTTTCTAGTTGCCAAATGGGAAGGTTTTTTTCCCCTTCCTTATCCACAGGGTAATTATGAAATAGGGCACCATTATAAATACCATTAGTAAGTGCCGTTCAGTAGCTAATGCAAAGGTTCCTTGCAATATTTTTGTGTGCACTGCTAATTCATGTTGTCTAATTTATTTAGTTTGAATTCTTGGTCTGTATACGCTACATACTGCTCTAGTGGTTTTACGTCCACCCTAAAACTAGGGCTACCTGACTACAAAAGTAGATTCAGTAGTAATATGAGGGAGGGAACACCTGTGTGTTTTAATTTAATTTTGTGACCGTCTATTGCCAGGCCTTATTTGGCTTGTACACCTTGATAGTTGTTCGTTCCGATACTCCACGGCATCAGTGATCTTTGATTTTTAACGTAGCCTAGTCCTTTAACCCAACACTTGATTTACCATTCCCCAGCCTGAATTGGTAAATCTCTCTTTATCCTTAGTATACCTACCCAATTAAAACGAAAATTCCTGACAAGTTAAAAAATTCTTCCTTCTATCACACCAACGTTTCCAATGACAGCTGGTTATACGCACTTCAATTGCGGCGATTGTGTAGATTAGCGGCCACCTTTGTCTAGGCGCACGGTCAGTGGCAACAATGAGGAGGAAATGCTGGTAATTTGGTAGGTATTTTAGGAATGAAAACACATTTAACCAATTCAGGCTGGGAATGGTAAATCAAGTGTTTTTATCCCCCCTTCCCCTATTAAAAGTTTTGTACTGGTTGGTGTACAGTTGTCATAGTCGCCTCCTGGGTTAGTTTGTGGATTACTTGCAGTTGCCTTGCATCTACTGGTGTACAGAGTAGGTTTGCATAAATCTGATTACCTGGCTGAATGTGTACCTTTAGGTTAAAAATAACGATGAATCGCCTTCCTTCTCCCGAAAACTTTTTTTTCTTCTTAAAGTTTAAGATTTCCTGAGGGTTGGGCAGCAAAAATGAGATGACTTTAGACTGTTAACTGCTTGTAATTTTCACCTAAAAATAAGATAAGGCACACACATTCAGGATACCATCTAATCAGTTTCTGGCAACAGCAGTCTGCATCAGCAACAATACGTGCTATTATCATTTCCGTGAAAACACTTGGGTAGCTACTGTATGTATGATTATCATAAATAAAGGGGAAAAGCATCGCCCATTCTAAAGGCAATATTTTAAGAATTACGGTACGTGGCTAAGCCTAAAATTCTTTAAAATGTGAAAAAGTGAATATTGACCGACTGGTTTTGGATTGTTGGTGGGTTTGAGAGGGCATGGTCGTGCCCTACAAACCAAAGGGGGATGTAGAGTATTCTACTGAGAAGGTACTTAAGCAATATCTGGTGGTAGAAGTGTCTAACTTGTATCCTGGCAAGCTTTCAAAAGTTAGGCTACCCTTCATTATCATCAAGACTTCCAGCCACACTGCAAACTGAACTACCCAGTATCTGCAGAACCTAAAGACTGGAGCCAGATTAAATTTCGTCAGGAAAAAGAACGTACCAGTTAGATCTACAACACAAGTCCCATTGGTTTTTTTGGGGGGATTTGGCTTCCTCCTTTTTGCCTGAGGCAGATAGTGGAATGTTTATGTAAGCATTTAATACTACCGAAAATTCGCAAGACCAGTTGACTGTGGTTTGATTCTTTTCTGGCATAGTGCAAGTCCCCTTTCCACGAGGTAATCAAATGCCTTGACCAATATTTTAAAGGATGTTTCAAGTGAAGGATCTTCTGTTGAGCGAAGGATCTAAGGAGTGGCTTGCTGGAGAGAGAGGAGTGACCGACAGCCGACAAAAATGTACATTACTTGTCAATTTTGTATTCTTACTCGTCACCGATGATTTTCGACTGCTGCTGACTCTCGCCCATGACTGCCTGCTGTTTCTCTTCTACCATCATGCAGCTACCGTCCCTCGCCAGCCAGTATTGCAGCCCTCTATGACTTCGACCGCCTTCTGTTCCTCACTGACCGTTATTCGCAGCTCTGCCAACCCACCGATCGTGATTCACAGCTCTGCGAATCCAAGCCCATCACGACGGCCCATTGCACCTTGCCGTGTTTCGGCACTCTTTGTCGGAAAGCCACACATCGCCACCACTGTTCTACTGCTTATCACCAGACATCACTGGCTTCTGCTTACCGGTGCCCAATGAAGCCTGCTGCCCCTCGCCCGCCATCGTGGCAGCTCTTTTGGACTTCTCAACCTGCTGCCTATATCACAGCCTCTTGACTGCGTTCTTCCTTGCTTCTGTCCCTCTTCAACCTTCTTCAGCAGCCATGTTTACTTTCACCTGTCATGGGCCTGCTGTCACTTGCCATCGATCGTTACTGCTCTTCGGACCTGCTGACCATCCATCGCCAACCTTCATTTGCAGCCTGCCGAATCTTCATCCATAACAAGCCTGCTGTCCCTCACCGACTTTCATCGCAGCTCTGTTGGATCTTCATCCTTCGCTACCTGCTGTTCTTTGCCGACCTTCATTGCAGCTCTATCGGACCTTCACCCATCGCTGCCTGCTGTCCCTCACCGGCCATCTTCGCAACACCACCTGACCTTCGTCCTTCGCTCTGTCCCTCGTTGAGAATCATCGCAGCTCCTTCGGACTTTCGTCCTTTGCTGTCTGCCGTCCCTCACCGAGCATGATCGCAGCTCCTTTGGACCTTGTTCTTCGCTTCTACTGTCCCTCACCGGCCATCGTCACAGCTCCTTCTGACCTTCATCCTTTGCTGCTTGCTGTTGACAATCATCGCAGCTCCTTCAGACTTTCGTCCTTCGCTGTCTGCATAATCACAGCTTTTTCGGAACTTGTCCTTCGCTGCCTGCTGTACTTCGCTGACCATCGTTGCAGATCTCTCAGACCTTCACCCTCCGCTGCCTGCTGTCCCTCACCGGTGTTCATTACAGCTCCTTTGGAACTTCGTCTTTCGTTGCCTGCTGTCCCTCACCGGTGTTCATTACAGCTCCTTTGGAACTTCGTCTTTCGTTACCTGCTGTCCCTCACCGGCGCTCATCACAGCGCTTCCGGTCCTCCTCGGCCTGCAAGTTCCTAACCAACAAGAATCGCAGCCTGATGCCTTCGTTCTTCTGCCTGCTGTACCTCCTCTTTCTCAGCTAACTGCTCTGTGAACCTTCACCCGCCGCTGCCAGCTGTCTCTCAGCGCTCATCGTGGCAGCTCCTTCGGACCGTCATCCCTCTCTGCTATTCTTTGCTTGTTGGATGTTTCGATTGCTCATCCTTTGCTCCTTCATTGATCTCCTCCCGAAGACGATCTTTCACCTGCATCCTTCGTCGAAAGAAGATCCTTCGCTATGAAAGATCACCTGCTTAACCCCCGCCTGGAGTCCCAAGAATCGTGACAAGTACTCTCCTTTGCCACCACAATTTCCTTCGTCATTGGCTGCACAGGAACACTCCACCCCTCCATCGGCATCCCGACTTCCATGCGGTCACGCCATTCTTCGCCGCCTCCTTTGTCGTCTCCTCCTTTCACCCTCACCACCGCCTCGGAGACCACACATGGCAATAAAGTCAACTGAACAAAGGTAACAGCCATTGGATCTTTCGTTGTCCTCCTCATGCCGATCCTCTCATCCTTCAGCCGTTATCACGGGAACTCAATGACCGTGCCATCAGGGATTTCAATTACAAAGCCAAACCATCGACCCCGGCACCACCCTCATCATCTCACAGTAAGTCAAATATCCAGGAATGGATTTCCTCTTCGGACAACAGCTCATCAAGGAAACAGAAACGTGAAACCGCTAACACCGCCTTGGCCAAGAACCGGCGCTCTGACCATCAACATGGAACAAATATTTCGCCGCCCTGCTCGTCCCCCATCCAACATTGAAGCACACCGGCTCTACTCAATCTGAACTCGGCATCTGCGCTCGAAGTATCTTGTCGGCCTGCTCGTCGGGTCAATTTTTGAACTACAGCCTTTTGACCCCTATGAAAACTTGCTGCATGCTGAATATGATCCAACGGCCATCCCTCTTGGACTCATCTTTCGTCAAGATCCTTTGTCCCTCGTCATAGCTGCTCGACCTCTCCAACCCACCTGCTGCAGCTTATCCTGAGCTCCAGTCAATATGTTGCTCTGTTCATGATCTCCGACTTTTTTTTTTAACAATGTTACATGTGAGACCCAACTCAAATCTCTGCCTCGACACCACTGTCCCATGTGACAAGCCCTCCTCCGGTGGTTCCTGATGTCATGGTCTCACGTTTACAAACTCGACAACGAAGAGTCACCTTCATTAACGCGAGACCTGCCGTCAACATCGACACCAGTTGCCAACGCCGATCATTTTGACTGGGTCGACAACTCTTCTAGACACTCCTTCACTGCTGGCCATTTGTAACTCTTCAGGTCCAGCCAGCCATCTGAACCTCGCCATGAACACTATAGCTTTTCTGGACTGTCATCATTCGCAGTGAGGCTTCGCCGTCTTGTGAACCTCTCTAATGTATTAAGCAGTTGGACTACTCCATCCGGGACCTGTTGTCACAGCTGGATGCACTGTCCTCATACACTTTAAAGCTAAAGCCCCTTACATCAACATCCTGCATCGCTGAGCAACCCAGACATTCGACGACGCTGACAACGACATGGGTCACGGCTGAAGAATCAAGGGCACTGTCAACTTCCATGATATCCCACAGCCAAGTACCGCATCCTGACAAAGCCATTTCATCTTCCCTACCACTTCTTCAGGAACATGACAAGACACGAAACAAACTACACCATCCAAGACGTATTGTCACTACCAGATGTGTCTTAGTTATCTTTGTTTACTACAAAGTCGTCCATCTAAGGCCACGTTCGGACCTCCGAGCCGAGATGCAAAGACCTTCTAAAACCTTGAAGTCAATCAACATTCCATCGCTTTCAAACTTAGCGAAAAACCTGAAAGAACACTGTCCTGTTCGAGCCATTCGCTTACTTCGTGTAAGAGTGTCAAAGAGGCCGAATCCATCTTTCCTACCATTCTCAAACGGAACCAACGTGACCTCTGCTACAATGATTGCAATTTGGATCAAGAAGGTTATCCACAAAGCCTTACAACGATCAAGATATCAACGGTGCAGACAAAATCTGAGTCACAACACACAAACTTGGGGCATTTTCGACTTCAGGACTTTCCAGCGTCTCTATTGCTGAAATCCTTCAAGCTACATTATGGAGAAGCCAAACTGTCTTCACAAGTCACTACTTCTGGGACATGTCAAGACAAGTAATTGGGGCTACACTGTCTGGGACTCGTCATAAGGCAGATGTGTAGTCCAACTTCCTTAAGCACTTACTAACAGAAACGAAGATCTCCAGAAGATGGAAGCAAGACCCTCTAGACACCCAAAAGGACCACCACATCCTACGAAAGACAACCCATGCTCCTTTTTCTGTTTATTTTCAACAAAGTGCGAAGTTTGTTAACTTTTTGGGGAGCCAGCTCGCAACCCGGGGTAACTCGTCATGTGGTACCCGCCACCATATATTGACGATGTCAACTGTAAATGCAAGAAATTTACAGGTAGCAGATATTTTCATGCCGGCGACTAGAAACCAGAATTATGCCGGCAGTCATAATTGGTTTCTATCACCTTATCAAAAATATATACTACCTGTAAACCCACTCTACCAACCCTCGAGTCACCATCATGACAGATCGAGAGGAAAAAAGATGGCGGCCGGCCCGGACCGAACCTAATGCTTTTATAGGAACGCTGCGCATGACACATGCGCAATGGGGTTGCACAGCTTGCCGGACCTAAACAGTGGAATACCTCAAGAGTGATAAGGAGCATCCAGGAACTGAACGCAAGAAATTTACAGGCAGTATATATCATATCAAAAACCAAAACTGGTAAAAGGGGCGGCCAAGTTCCGAATGGTTCGGCCCTTCAAAGGTAGATATATTTTCGATAAGGCGATTGAAACCAATTTTGACTGCCGGAAAAAAATGGGGTTTTTTAATTTTGGGTTATGTGGCGGGGAAGAGTATTAGAAACTGAAATGGGCTTTCCTCCTTTACGAAAGGTGTTCAAAACTTGCCGGAAAGAAACTTCCGATTGGGGACAATGAAGCGGATTAGCGAGGATTCTACCAGAATTAGCAAGGGTATCAACTGGTGTATCATCAGGGTTTTAACTTTGGAGGGACGAAAATCTTGTAAAATTAGGTGTCCTTTAAATTTCTCGACATGGCAGTTGAGAATTCTTCTCATGGTACGAAATCAGGGCCCTCATTGAAAATGTCAGGAGTTTTTTTTTTTTTTACTGGATTTGCCATTGGCAACAGCGTGCGAGATATGCAAGAACGATCTTGACTTCAGGATCTGAGGGTAAATCAGAGGTGTAGTTGGAACCTGGAAGAGTAGTCAGTTTCACAATTATCCAAATAATAATCTATGGATTCGTCAAAATCCACTTCTTTCCGTTTATTTGAAAGATCGTCAGCACGTTGACACCATGGGTCTTTCAATCTTTTTCTTTTCAAAATGCCCTTTCGGCTAAATAATCACCTTGTCGGTGAAAGGACTCCTTAGACCGAAATTTTGGTGAATCTATTTGGCAACGTTTGTCATGTTATTCAGCTTGTTTTACAATGATTTGACGAAATAACGACTTCGGGAGACAGGTTCGACTTTTTGGCAAAATTGGCGATTCGGTTAAACAGCGTTTCAGCGATTCTTTTGGAGACGAGGCAATTCAATGAATCATCAACTTTTCGTTTGTTTATCCGTGTCGTCTGTATTCCCCTTATTTATTCATCTCTTGTTGCAACTTAGCAATATTTCTTTGCAACTCTTCTTTAGAAGTTTTGTCAAATTTGTCCTTTTCCCCCGTTTTGGGAGGGTTTTTCCTACTCTTGGAGGTTCGTGTGATCCCCCATGGTGTGATGTATGTGTATTGGTGTTTTTATTATTAACACCATGTTTTAGTTCATTCTGTCTGCCCGCCTGCGGCCAAAACTAGTGTCCGTTTGACGGGCGACAGAATTCTCTCACAACGCTGTTCGATTGGAGTATGGAACATTGTCCCAACTCCAATGGAGACCACTCATTTGTTTTGTCCTTTGAAATTTCGAGAGAATTTTGTGTGACACTTTTTCCTTTTGCCTGCTCATTTCGAGCTCATTGGATGTACATTTATCTTTTCCTTCACGGTTGTCTCCAACTACTGATTGAAAATTGATGAGAGTTTGTGTGCGTAGAGGACTATGAGTATTTTTCCAGGCTCAGCGTTCCTGAAGCTCCTTCCTTGCTGGTGGGGTCGGTTTAAGCTTTTTCGGATACGAGCAAAGCCGCGAAAGCGAAGAACTTTTGCTCAAACGCTTCACATTTGTTATTAAGTTTGCTGTCGAGTTTATTGTTCATCTCGAATAGAGTTCAGAGGAAAATTCCGCTTTGAAAATATCCACCTAAACGTTGATGTGGGCCGTAATGGATTTTTGCACTTCCGAGATGACAAACTGTAGGTTGTTTGGAGAGAGTCGTGGAATCTCCGAATAACGAAGAATCATTTGGCGATAGTTTCCTCGGATAAAAATATCTCGGGATCAGAAAGATCGGTGCTAATTTTTTCCAGACAGACATCAAGGAGCGTTTTAGCCTAGTCCATTTTTAAAGCAGTTTCCATGCAGGAAGAGTGTTTATGTTTTTCTGAGCTGTCTTTTTCCAGTATCGCTGTCATGTATGTTACAAATTTCGCAAATCATTTCTTTAAAATTACATTTCCTACAATTTCTGCAGGCTGGTGGTCGTCACCTAGTGATTTCCTGTGGATAGACTCGAAAAGTTCCGATTTGTGCATCAGATTCCATTTGAGTCAAGTGGCGATAGTTGCGTTTCTATAGCAACGAGCGACACTGGTGTACCACACCAGAGCCCCAAGCGATAAGAGTAAACCGGTTGTGCTCAAAATATAATAGAGGGTGAGCGCAGCGATCTTAGCAGGGAAATGAGCTAAACTAATATAAATAAGAGTTAAATTAGAATTTAATGAATTTAAATTTATTTCGGGCATAAATTAAAAAAATAATGATTTTAGTACAAATAATACTGAAGGTTAGAATTTTGTAGATAGTAGGAAACAAGGTTTTACCTCTAAACATCAATTTACCAGAGGCATCTGGTTGAAATTGGTTTTTATTGCCTAACCGAAAATATCCATTACCTGAAATTTATAGCATTCCCTCCCCTAATGCAATCTCCCCCTAGAAAAGAAGTTGTCGGCTTCCCTGCCATCTCGGTAGCTCATCCTACTGCGCATGTGTAATGCGGGCCTCCTATAAAAGCGTTGGCTCAAGACCGTGTTTCATCTCTTTTTTTACCTGTTAATTGTTACTATGGTAACTCAAGAGGGGTGGCGAGTATAGCTAATGTATATTTTCGGTTAGGCAATAAAAACCAATTTCAACTAGGTGCCCCTGGTAAATTGGATGTTTTCATATGCCGACGAATATACATATTACCTGAAATGTGTAAAATGCCACGTGGTTTACTACATTGAATGTTTATAGACATCGTTTCAAGCTCACGCTATTTCAATGTTCACTCTGTTGTTGTACAGCGAATTTTCAACAAACAATAAGCCCACTGTTATTAAAACTTTGGGCCTCAACACGTTTGTCTTCATCAGGCTTTTTCATCAGGCATAAAGAAAAAGCCTGACGAAGACAAACGTGTTAAGCCCATAGTTTTAATAACAGTGGGCTTATTGTTTGTTGAAAATTCGCTGTACAACAAAAAAGAGTGAACATTGAATTAGCGTGAGCTTAAAACGATTACCTGAAATTAATAGCAGTTCAGCAGACCTCGTCAACGATGGCACTGGGACCACAGTAACGGGTGCTCTGGCTACGAGCTGGCTGCCTCAGAATCAGCGGGAGTACGAGTGAGGAAGAGCGAATGGTCGATCCCATGGGCGCAGAAAATTCAGCATCACTGGTGTCGCTATGCTGCACTTAGCCCTCTAGTATGTCCTGTATGTTATAAAAAGGGAAGGAAGAAAGGGAATTATCCAGCATCTACTATATCGGGATATAGTGACCGCCTGTTAAGAAGAACACAGATAGGCCAAACCATTGTAGATGCTTACAGGTTCATGGGCGTAGGATAAATAGCTACAACATAACAGGTAGCTAAATTTACCTACTGTGATGTGAAGCGATGAGGTTGCTTGAAACCTGAGGGGTGAACGACTCAGTTGGACCTTGAGAACGGTTGTTTATTGATCTTGAAGACTGATGATGGGAATGAACGACGAGAGGCTGTATTCTTGGACGCGTTTATGTCTTCGTTGTCTTTTTCATCCTCCTATTTTCGATAGTCTACTGGAGCACTCTTTCTTGGTCGATGATGTGACTGGATGTGAAGTCCGGCGGTGAGCAGGACATAACTTATAGACAGCTGGGAGAGACGAACGTGATGCCGTTTGGAAGTAGAATGAAAATAGAAGGTCGTTAATAGGTAAGATGAAGTAAGGACGGAATAAACCCCTTATGAACAAGACCTCAGGCTGAGATGGTAACCACAATGTGACCCATTGAGTAGCTGAACGCATGTTTAGGTTAACTTTGCAAGTTTGAACGCGAAGGGTGGAGGACAACAAATGGTCCGAGCGAGCGTCTTCTGATCACACCAGGCAAAACTGGAGAGCAACCAATGTACAAAGCCTACATAGGATAAAACCATATCATGGATTACATTGACTATGGCAGGGCCGCGAAGGAGAAAGTGTGTAACGAGGCGTACGAGGAGGCGTCTAATGACTGAACGCCCTGAGGACGAAGTGGTTAGCATGAAGCCGGTCGGGAAACGAGCAGCATGGCTGCGAATAAGGCAGTGTAGCCTAATCCCAGGTAGTGGACTGTTAAATAGAGTCGGCATCAGAAGCGAAACGATCGAACGGCGTTAGATTGTGGTCGTGTCGAGCAGCAAATGACGTCAGGGGAGAATGGTCGGCGAGGCTTCCTTAACACTTTCACGCCTGACCTTTTTATTTTGAACAATCCTTACAGCCTGACCAATTTTGGCATTTACCAAAAATATCATTTCAAGCTGTGCAGTGGATCTCAAGAATTTAAAATATAGTCACTTATAAAAGCATGCTTTAAATGGTGATGCATTCAGACATTTTTTACAAAAATTATTACTGGCACAGTACGCAGCGAAACAATGTTGAAAAACTTACAAAAACACAAAAGTTCAACATTGTTGGCTGCCATTTTGTATTCAGTTAAGCAAGGCACCTGTACAACTTCCAACAAAGGCTTCCTGGTAAAACTTCCTGGTAAAGGCTGGGAACCAGTTGGAGAGAGATGCTGTGTTGGCAAGGGCTTTTAAATGTCGTGACATCAGGTTTGGAGAAAAGCAGGTTGGTATTTCCCCAGACCGCACTCCAGCAGAAAGGCAAGAAGCGAGAGACCGAAGAGAGGCTGCTGAAGATAGAAAAAAACAAAAGCCAATTGCAGAAAGCACGTCTAGTCAACCTGCGACGAAGCAAAGTGTGAACACTGAACCATCCTCAAAGAAAGATTGACTCTCACTTGCGCTTATTAACTGCCGTAGTATCAAAAATAAGGGCATCAGGCTTTTTGATCTTGTGCATGACCTAAAGCCCAGTATTATTGTTGGTACGGAAACGTGGCTTAACAATGATATTAATGATAAGGAGATTGTGCCACCAAATTACCGCGCTTACAGAAAAGATAGATCGGAACATGGGGGTGGTGTTATTATTATGGTGCACAAGTCCTTGTCCAGTGGTAGTGTGGATGACTCTGGCGATAACAGTGAAATGTGTTGTTGTACGGTTAAGGTGAATGGTTGGGCCTTTGGAATTGTAGCTGCATATAGGCCTGAAAGTGATGTGGGTATCTTTAACACATCCTTCATTATACTACTAAACTTCAAGAGAGAGTTGACAATATTGTTATTGCTGGTGACTTCAATATCAGGGGTTTTGATTGGGCCACTGGCGAGATCTTGCAAAATAAGAATTTTTCTCACGAGTTCCTGGATTCTGCGTTAACTATGATGGAAGTGTCTGGGACGGAGCAAATCGTGGACAAGCCAACTCGTATTTTCAACAGTACTATGAGCATACTCTATCTTATTTTTACTGACCTTTCTCATCCTTTGCAGGTGGAGGTGCTGCAGAAATTTAGTGATCATCAAATTGTGTTCGCTTCCTTTGATTCAAAGACTTTTTCATCGCAAAATAGTATTGAGTTCAACATGTGGGACTACAAGCTTGCGGATAAAGCTAAGCTTCTTCAGCTCTTGGAAGTT
>JAHWFP010197497.1:0-15930 GCA_023313725.1 Lithobius niger
GCCATTGTTTTGCTGGAACGCGCAGAAATTAATGCCGACAGACTGAACTCTTCGATTTCGACTCGCAGCCGATTGAGCTAGCTGTATTGACTGTGAGGATCTCAAGCGTCTGACGGCCTTAGCTGGCCACTACACTGCCGGCCAGCTAAGGACTTTAGACGCTTGAGCTCCTCACAGTCAATACAGCTATCTCGATCGGCTGCGAGTCGAAATCGAAAAGTGACATCTGTCGGCATTAATTTCTGAGCGTTCCAGCAAAACAATGGCGATCTCCGTGTCGTGTTTTGGTAATGCAGTAATTAAATTGTTATATCGGACGTAAGTAACGTATTCTTGCCGCAATTCTTGTGTTTAGGTATTGTGTAAGTGATCCAAAAGTCAAACATGCATGTCAAAATGGATGTAATTGCCCTTCAATGACAATAGTTAAGTAACGTGTCAACTTTGTTAAAAAGGTAACCGACTTTTTTTTCATCGGAGAACTGTAAAAAGAAAATCCTTTCTTTGATCACTTGATTTGCTGCTAGCCATGACGTTAAGTGTATTATCATACGTAATATCCCAAGAGCTAAGGAAATTATCGGTAATTTTTTCAACCCGAGTGTTTTGACCCCTATAAACTCACGAGTGCTTATTTAGCCAGACGTTAAATAGCACGAGTGAGTTTTTTGGGCCAAAACACGAGTGTTGAAAAAAGTTGATAATTTCCAATAGCTCGTGGGGTATTTAGTTAGAGAATTTCTCGTCATTTTTCATTATTCAACACGCTAAATTACGTATGCAGAATATAAAAATTTACAAAAGTCGCTCCTGCCCTCCAAATATTGGCGCGCCAATACTTGGCGCGCCACTGGCACCAGGAATAAAATTGATATACGCTGACGCTGAAGAACGTCTCATTGGTGCACACCTCCAAACATATTTACTTGAAACAATTCCGTAATAATAAATTAGTAAATGTAGTACATATTTTGACTTTTTCTAAAATTGCAAGAGTAAGTAAAAAAAAAAAAAAATACGTACTGTAGTGGAGCATAATAAATTTCAAAAACGCTGCTCTGAATTGCTTGACGACACAGTCGTGCTAACGGGCTTCGCCACCGGTTTCTACGTGTGACTACAGGCGTTGCTAGGTTACGCAAACGAACGACGCAGTGCTTATTTCAAGAGAAAGGCCTTCCGATTGTTTTTTGGTAAGAAAAATACATACTTGTATTTGAAATGAATTCACCAAACTAATCGTAACATGTCAGTTCTGTAACGTTTGAAGCGAGTGACTGCCGAAAGCGTTATCAATTTCGGAAAGCGCTAGCCATGTTTTGCATTACACTGCGTCGACCAATGAAAGCTACAGGATATTGCCTTTCTGATTTAGTTTTAAATTTAGCCAACGAACATCGACTTACAGTGATAACAGTGAAACAGTTAAACACTGTAAGTCGGTTATCATTGGACGAATTTAGTACACGGTCAAGTGAGCAAATTTCTACCAGAGAAATTCTCAACAAAACACCGCCAAAGGACAACTTCGTGAAATTCTCCGCAGTAGTGCAGGAAAGCCACGTTTTATGAGCGGCCCGAATACGACTGCTGATATCGCAGACCACAAGCTAGAACAAGGACTTTCACGAGCATCTGTATAATTGGAGATGTTGTAGACTTGGCAATAAACATCTGGTTAAAAAGACGTAAAAAAAAATTGTTTTTAAAAATTACACATTAACAAAATTAATTTCGGTCATTAACCAAATCGAATTTATTTTTTATTTCTCATCCGTGATTATTTTTCATGCTAACTATTTCTTTGTCATGTTTGTACTGTGTGACGCATTTTAACGAAATTTATTATGTGTGTTTGATATATCCGTATTATTATCTATCTAATAATGTCGGAGGCTGGCTAAAAGGAAGACTAAAAGGAAAACCACTTTTCCCCTCCTCACGCCCGCATTGAAAATGCACTCTCCCACTCAACCTGCATGGAAATAGGAGGCAGGCATGAGTGGTCGATCAACTCAATAAAGGTTCATTCTGACAAGTCGTCGGGCCGAACAATCACATCTCCCCTCCTCGCGCCCGCATTGTAAATGCCTGCAGCCAAACAGGAACCAGGCATGAGTGGTCGATCAATCTGACAGTCGTCGTGAAGAGTGCCGGAAAAATGTCCCGGGAAATGTGACCGGCCCCGTCCATAGCACGGGCTTCCTCTAGTGTATGCCCTAAGCACGAGCGAATCATCATCGCACGTAGCGACATCATTTGCGTACGCCATCGCACAGAAGCAATACTTAGAATCAAAACGCATACTGCCATCTATTAGCTGTAATGATGACCATTACCTACTTCTTCAAAGCCACCTGAGGTAGCTCGCGATTGGCAGCTTTGGCGATCCGGGTAATTTTACGTAACTGTATTGACAGGTCAAAGCAGCCCGTGAAGGCATTACATGACGGTGAACATAAGTTGCAGTTGAGAAAAATAATGTAAATCTGGTAGCGAATGCAATTACAAGTAGGAGAGAGACCATGAACTGCTAATGGCTAGCAATATAATACGTAACTTCATAGGGAAAAACGTACAGAAAAAAAAAAACTTATTATTAATGATGCTGTAGTGCGCGCAAAAAAAAAAGTTGGATGTTGCGAATAAGTATGAAACTGCCACTCATAGCAATCTCATAAATTCGAATCATGAAACGGCTGCAAATGAATCATAATTTCAGGGGAAGGGGGAGTCTAAAGCATACCTCTAATCCAATATTTTACTGACTAATACTTAGAGAAATAAAAGACGCTATACTGAAGTGCACTTAAAGGAAATTACCATGTCGTACGAACCATGAATTAGAGAACTTCGCCTGCAAACGTTGAAATCAAATTCAAAAAGCATAATTTAATCTTCTGGTTACAAACAAAACAAAAAAAAGGTAAAGAACACCGACTTTAAATGCTGGTCTATTCGCCGCTTTTGCGTACAACCAACGGTATTAGGAGAAAGTGAAGGGTTCTTTCTATACATACTGTTATTTACGATGACGATCAGATTATTTGAATCAAATGATGGGATCATTTGGATCAAATTATTAGACCCATGCAATATACTGAATAAGAAACCAAACCTTTTTAAGTTAAGAAAAGCCCAGAGGTGTAAATATCGGGTGATAGGGGTTACAGAGTATGAGGGCCCCCCCCCCCCCCCACATGAATACTGAAAGCCGATTCAGGGACCACAATGAAATATGCAGCAATACTGGCAATAATAGCAGGGATGCTGCCGGTGTGAAAAAATGTGAAAAATGTGAAAATTTGCCAGTGATAAAATAATATGTGAAAAATGTGAAAAAATGTGAAAAATACGAGTGTTGGTGTGAAAAAAAGACAAAACGCACAAACGAAGTAAAACAATCAAATTATCCGCCCTAATTTTGGGCCCAGAATTACGTAGGCATGCCTGTGGTTAGAACACACAAAAGAAAATTGGTTGGTTTACGAGCGGAGTCGCTTTGAAGTTGCTTTCACCCTCTTGAGTGAAATTACAAAGAAATTACAATGGTTACTGGAAAAGAAAAATTTTTATTAAAGAAATGTGAAACTGGTGATATATGAAAACGAAGAAATAGTGATACGAAAATGAAAGTAGGTACGTGAAAAATGTGAAAAAATAAAAAGTAGGTATCTGAAAAACGTGAAAAAATGAAAAGTTGGTATGCGAAAAATGTGAAAAAAAATAAAAAGTGGGAATGTGAAAAAAATGTGATAAAAGCTGGTACTCCTGACAGCACCCCTGTAATAGTCATATAAACCCGGGTTAAGTTGTAAAAAAAATCAAGCCTTCAGATTATTGGGGCCGGAGGCCCGAAAACCGAGGGTGAATAGCAAAAAAAAAACCTCTGCACATTATTCAGACAAAACTATCGTTGGATTGGAGTGTGTGTGGGGGGGGGGGGGGGGAAGAAACGAACCACGAGCAGGGCTCTTCCTCTACTGCACCCCTACAAAAATGACAATTATTTCAAACTTAAAACTTAATTGCGAATACCTTAAATTCCTACTTCCAATAAAGCTAAAGTAGAATAAAAGCGTGTTGGAAGCACTTGCGTATACCATTTGGAATGTTTCTCGATAATTAATATAATACCTCGTTAATCTAAATAAATAATTAAAATGCGACAAAACTTTTTTCCCTCTTTTCTGCATGCCTAATCGGCATTATTATGGTCCCTGTCTCTGCTTCTTTCTCTTCCCCCATGGTCCCAACCTTTTCTTTTTCGCTTCTTCCCCCTCTCCCCAACTTTCCGTCCCCCTCCCTTCCCAATCCAGATGAACCACAGCAAGGAAATTTTATCAATTTATTTTTATTTTAGGTTGGGATGTTAAATCTCGGTGTGACAATAGGGCGGAGAGGAATTTCTCAAAAACGAAATTCTTTTTACGTCTGAGAAAAGATGGGGAAATAAAAGACTGAAAAAAAATTAAAGCGTTGTAAAGAAAATCTACAAAACTGTGAAGATCAAACCAAGAAAATAAAAATTTAAAGAAAACTTAACCTAACACAATATTGCTTTGTAAATGTTAAGTTTGCCTTGATGGTGTTATTAAGTTTTAAACTATTTTTTTCTGAGATGTATTTGATGACAAATCTTAGCAACATCAGACTAGTTCAACTGTTCAAGTTAACTTTTGTCCCCAAGTTAATCAAGGACCACGCTAGTGGTCCCCCCGCCAAGCTCAATAATTGTCACACTTCATTGTAATTTCATTGTAAGAAAGTCATTGTTTAATTCTTGCATTGTTGTTAAATGGCCACTATAGCTTTGGTACTTTAACAAAAACCAGAGGTGAGCGTATTTCACGATGGCGAGGATAAATATCTTTGCAGCGAAACAGCTTGAAAATTGTTGAAAATGGGCAGTCTTTGTGCCCTGACAAGCAATAGTTGTATTTCAATCACGTGCATAAACTGTATCAATGTCACAAAAGTTTGTGAAGATCGTTGATTTTAGCTTACTACTCTAATGCCGTTCATATAAAATAAATTATGCGACAGATACGAATGAAATTTGGTATTCAACACTCTTTTAACTCCAATATGTGCCTTTTATGGTTTGACGTTTGTGGAGGCATTGACTAAAAAGATTGCAATCATTTGTAATGCTATTTTTTCGTATGTTGGAAAAACGCCACCGGTGATCAAAATAAGTCATACTCGTTATTAGTGTTAACGAGTACAATGCAAACGGACTGCCAGAATTAATGGGCAACACATCATTGTCGATAAAATGGAACCGCTAATTGTTTGTAGTAAGGCGCATGGCTTCGGGCCACTAAGCTTTTAATAAATCCGCAGTCCGCGCTACTTATTGTTGATGGTTGAATGCAAATCAGCAAACGCTTTAATTTATATGATTGAAGTCCTCACTGCAGCGCTACGTATATCTCCGGAAGCGAAAAAAAAATTAATATCTCCGTTCATATTCAATATTTTTCGACCAAATTTGACCAGATAGTAGATAAATGGGCAGTGGCTAAAATAAGATGCCACCAAAAAAAAACTACAAAAGAAGTGCTATTTAAAACAAAATCCACAAGGGTGAAAGAACTCGCCAAGTTTCAGCCAATCAAAGCAGTGATATCAGACCCAAAATAACTGCCACCAAGTTGCTACATTAGTTGCCAAGCTAATCCCACCGACTATTACCTCACACGTTAAATCAAAAACTCGATAGTAGCAATGGTTAGGTTTTTGATTTAACCTTGATTTAGCTTGGCAACTAATGTAGCAATTTGGTGGCAGCCATTTTGACTCTTGATTCACTGCTGTGATTGGCTGAAACTTGGCGGGTTCTTTCATCCTTGTGGGTTTTGTTTTACATTGCTTTTAAAACATCTAAAAATTGCCTGGGAAACCTGGAAATATCGGGGGAATAAACAGTATACTTTCTAAGATAACCAATCAAACCCAGCAAAACTCGCGAGTGTTGAAGACAGTTTGGTGCCTACGTAGCACACCTTTGAACAAACTCAGTGAAGCGTTCCAAATATTCTGTTGATCAGAGGTATAGCGTCACCTTTTGAAGTGACTGAGGTACTGTGGATGGAGTCATCAAATTCATTGGTCACCCTAAGGGAAGTGTTTGATTTGTTGAGCCGGCGCAAGGTATTCAAACACGCAAATTTGTACAGTATCACACGGCTCACCTCATGCTAACAACGTTGCATTATGAACCAAACTGTCTCCAACATTCGTGAGACAGTGGATGGATGATTTTGGATGGTATTGTAAGAATGTGGAAAGTGCCTAAATCTTGAGTAAGTGATTTGAAACATTAGTTACCGTAAATCGTGTTTTAAAAGCCCAGTAGACGCTAAAGCCCACTCCCTAAAATGTTGTAAAGCCAAAATCGTGAAATAGTGGAGTTAACGCCCACCCCTAAAATTGTTATTTTTCTACGAAAAATTACCTAAAAGTTATATGATGTGAATAAAGATAGTACTGCGTGCTATGTTTACTGGCCACCTTCTCCCTCCCTGTAGTAATAGTGAACTCTTCCTTTAGCTCCTAGCACCTGCACAAGGCATCTCTCACCTAAGCCACCTCCCTTCTTCAGAAAATTGGTAATGCTTGATTTAAAGCCCCCTCCCCCCATTTTTGCCGAATTAACTGCATAAGCCCATGGGCGTATAATCCGCGATTTACGGTATCGTATATTTAGAATCGAAAGGCCAGTTCCCTGCTAATAGTGTTACATTCTTTTGGCTTAAGTTTTAGACTAAAACTAAAGCAGAATAAATTATGCTACAACTACACTAAAAAAATTGCAGTATAATAAATTCGTGCATTGTTTTTTTTATTTTTTTACAAAAAAATGTGTAAACTGAAGTTGTAATTATTGGTAAAAAAAAAATGCATTGTGTATATGTAGTAAATTTGTCTTGCTCACTCTAAGGATTGTTTTCAGAAAAATCAGTGGTGGGACGAGAGCCGGTTGCTGGTGATGCATCACCCGATTTATAGGTAAGAAAACGTAATCGAAATATATTTTCGTAGTATGCTATGTAGTGCTGACGGTAATGGTACAACGATTTTTTTTTTTTTTTTGAGTTTAGATTACATATTAAGACACACGCTGGTGTGTCGCCCACCATGATTCAAAATAACATTAACGTCCATTCTATCCAGATAAAATATGGCATGGCGACCATTAGACATCAGTAAACCATTAGACACGTTTTTTACAGCTAAGTATTGCTGTGTTTAGGCAACTGAGGAAAAATAACAATGCCGCAGTAACGGTTGGAACTTCATTTGATTGAGAGACTTGGTTATCCTGACATCATAAAAACTCAATATTAGTTACACAACAGCAAAACGTTTTCTTGTTGAAAAAAAAAAAGGTGTGAATAACGTTGATATTTCCCTAATTACTAGCTTGTGAATAACTAGCTAATTTCACGAAAGTAAATTTTTCTATGCGATGCGTAAAGCTGAAATTTTGGTATAGTTACGTAGAATGTGCCATTTGCTGGATTTGGGGGCTAGGGGAAGCGTAAATTCAAAGTTACCAATCAATCTCAGAACAGTTTGAAGGCCGAGTTGGGTAATTTTGTTGTTGTTGTTGTTGTTGTTGTTGTTGTTGTTGTTTAATTGTAGGAGCTTACCACAATGCAACTATCTGCCCCACAAAATAAAATTATACAACACCAGGTACCAACGTGAACAAAGAATATTTTGTTGTTGTTGTTGGTTGGTTTTAGGGAGCACGAACCCAAACTGGGTTATCTGCCCCACGGTGATGAGAGGGACAATTTAGCTGTAGAAATTCAAGCGGAAAACCCAGGATATTTTGCTTCAATCAATAATACAACAATAAACCACATATTTTAACAACTAAAACGAAGATGTAAGGTTGAGTTAGGTTTATTAACAAGAGCCTACAAACCATGAGCTCTGTCTAATACTTAAACCTATACAAGAAGGCCAATACCGCACAACAAACCACGCATATTTCAGTACGAGCTGTAAGTATGTAGCACTAACAACAACAGCAAAAATGAAGAAATGTCGCTTTTCCCACTGCTCATCCTACAAATGTCCCGAGAACATCCTGTGTTGGTTGTGTAGACTGTAAGAAATCCTAATGATTTTCCAAATACCTACAAACATCCTTGTAGGAAATTTTTGGGACGTACTCAGGATGCATACAGGTGGGACACCGGTATGTCAGCAGGACGTCCTATGTATGTCTTCATGAGATTATTAGGGCATCTGTGGGGATGTGCTCTTCGTCCTGATAAGATTTCCTACGGATGTACTTAAGGACGTCATTGTGCTATGTGGGAAATAATGAGAGGTCAGTGGACTTCTCGACAACAATAAGACACATGTAAACCTACTAAAGCCAAGAGAAAAACAGTGATCGTAAAACTGGATTTTTCGGCTTTTCATCGCCTAGTTAGTAAAGGAAAAAAATTAATCTTATCGTTACTGGCCAAAAAAAAACGATACCCCCAAAACAAACTTGGTAAGGATTCCCGCCAAGCTCTTCGGCCAAGCTAATCACACCACATAGGACTTCACACGTTAAATGGGCAATAAACAATTTTCAGATTTTTCATTTTATCATTTAACCTTCTGACTATTACTGGATGGGATTGACCAACAATGGCAAAAGACCTTGGTGTTTGATATCACTTCAAATAAGTTTTGGGTGATACTATGGATACTATGGTATTTTTTTTCGTGCTGTTCCGTTATCTTTTCAGTTTTTTGTTTTTTTTAATATCGGTACTCTTTGATTTTGGTTTGTTTTGTTAGTAAAGTACACATTTGTTTACTATTGGTTAGGAAGTAAAACAATTTAATTTAATAAATGGATTCAAATCTTAAAAAAAGCACGTTGGAAGCATGCGTTTTAAGACGCACATTTTTGCTAGTCGGTCTGGTGAAATCCATTTCAGTTTTCCTTTATTTCCGCATTCAGTTTCCCAAATAAACGAAGAAACCCAATGGAGCCAACAGTGTGAGCAGCTAGGGAAGACAAGTGAGTGGCAATAATGACGAATAAATTCACGTCCAACCCGTCGTGAGTTGGGCAACGGAACCCAGGTCTCCGGACTGGGCCTCCCAATTCACTACGCTAACTTGTCACAACCAAGGTCGTTGCAAACCTGCTATATGATGGAAATCGTTCCCGGACTTACGGATGGCGCTTGAATTTTTTCGTCAGTATTGCTGTTTGTCTTCCCTAGCTGTTCACACCGTTGGGTCCATCGTGTTTCTTCGTTTATTAGGGAAATTGAATTCGCAAATACAGGAAAACTGAAATGGTTTTCACCAGCAAAAATGTGCGTCTTAAAACCTTGCTCTTATTCATTTACCGTAAATCGCCTATTGACAGGCCTGGCAAAGCTACGGCCCATCCTCCCTAAAATGCTTTTAGGTCAGAAATCACGATATTACCCAAGTTAAAGCTTGGAGTCTGTAACTAGGTTATTTCACGATTTCTGACCTTAAAAAATTTTAGGTCGTAATTTTTCCTTTAGAAACTGACTAAAAAAAACCCAATGTTCCATCCCTTTAAATCGTGCTTTTTCCGCACCAAAATTAACTAAAAGCTTCGTACCTAAAGCAAACTAAAACTTAAATAAATGGCTGAGCGGTTAGGACTCCTGCTTTTGATTTCAAAGGTCGTGGGTTCGATTCCCGCTCAGGCAGTCTTACATTTAAGTCTAAAAGGCAACGTAAATAGGTTTGCATCCGTATTTATTTAACACTTATCGAGTCCAATTGGCTTTCTGTCCCGTTTATAACGTTTATAAACTAAATAAACTAGTAGACTGATCAACTGAATTCTTGAACAAATGAGAATAAAGGCATTGCGTTAATGCTATAGACCGAACCCAAATCACGTACGTGAATGATCGCATAAACGCCGAATTTTCCGCGATGGCGTTAGTTCTAAACACCCTCCCTGGACAGAAGTAAGATTGGAATTATAACTTGTTACGGCCCACCCCCTCTTCTTATCGAATTAATTTTAAGAGCCCATGGTACTAATAATGGTACTAGTCATGGTACTAATAATGTTTACAGCTAATTTCGTTTCTTCAATCTCCCTCAACTTAGCGATGCTAAGTTGAAAGCCCGAGTGGGACATCGGTAAGCATACCAGAACAGCAAACGGCTTTTAACTAGCGGAAACCATGCAAATGAGCGTAATGGTGTTTATAAATTTTATTTTTTATTGTAAATATTTGTGAAGTGCTCAATGGCATAGAGCACGTTAATTACTAAAATCCGTTTTGTTGGTTTTTTTGTGTGCTAGTTTCTGTTTCAGTGTGGCTTTCCTCACAGCGTTGGTATTGGCTACTCATTTCTCATTAGGTCTACTTTATCTGAAAAAAAAATTTGTTATTCTTTTTTGCTTAGATGGTTACTGTTGTTCGATAATCGCTGTTTTTGTTTTGTAGGCGGGTTTTACAATTACAGCCCGAGTCTAACCTGTTGCGTCAGACAAAAAGAAACTAGGAATGTCAAATCGGAATCTTTGAGTTTTAGAAAATAAAATGTTGTGTTCGATGTTGAATTTGAGATTTTAGGGTTAGAGTTTAATGTAAGAGTTTTATGTTATACTTAATGCGCCCACAGATGACGAAACTGGAATCCCTTGAGTGTCTATAATGAAATCTGACTTAAGTTTAACGTATTCCATTATAACTGAATTAATGGATTTTGAGTCGTCCAGGGTTTTCACTATTGTGGGTGGTAAACAAAACTAATCATTTGAGTGCCAGTAACAATTTTCCGTGAAAAAGATTGAGGTTAGGATTGAAATTATCCTGGAACAACTGTTGTTACGGCTCGCACCTTGAACCTTTTTATGACCGGATTTAATTGGTGCGATTTACCAAAATATTTACGTTAATTGTCCAAATGAGCTTACAGGTTCAACTGTTCTTAATTATTTATATTTTAATGTTTGACATGAGGGTTGCCTCTCACCCCTGCCAGTACTTAACCCTTCCGGGTTGAATATATTATTATATTACACTAGCACTTCACCCGACTGAAAAAAAGGAAAATGTTTGATGTTTGAAAGAACTGTATTTTTAAAATACGAAGTTGTTTTAGTATGTCAAGAAGCTTCCTTTCTATTATTCTTTTCTGCGATCCTTATCCTCTAGACTTTTTTTTCCCACTGAGGAAGTAATTCTACATTTTGATATTTTCAGGATATTCTACGTGTCTCACGACTCGCAGGACCTCAAGATCTTCAGCTACATTGCCCGCGACGGTTCTAGTAATGTTTTCAAATGCAACGTTTTCAAGTCCAACAAAAAGGTAAGGATTTTGTGTTCAATTTTTATTTGCAGTCAAAAGAATAAAGTACTAATATCGCTGTCATCGTGATTTTCGTTTCCCGTAAAGGGTGAAGATGTTGTAAGATCGTATTTACGCAGTGACCTCGCTTTGTACTCTTGCTGCTAGAAATTCGTTTTGAGTCACAGTGTGATGGCGATAGTGTCGTTCGTTGCCTTGGTAACAACTTACAAAATCTATGACATCGTTTGTGTAAACACGTGCAGTCGTGTAATCCGTGGCATTAATTGGATTTTCCAATAAGAGTTGGAAGTGTCAATTCCGCTGCCATGATGATATTTCAGATTATTTCTACCTTTAGCTGCGAGAATTCAAAGTGAGGGCATTGCATAAATGTGCCCTAATACCTCTCTTTCTTTAAATGTAAATGTTAATTCTGTAAGCGAATTGAATGTGTCACCATTGAAGCAAAATGATGGATTGTCAAAAAACAAATTTAATCATCAGATATTTTAGAAACTACTACGTACAATTCAGTACGTTTACAAGAGCACTTCAAAGCGCTTCAGAGGAATGGGCGTCATGTCCGTTTCACCTCTGCGGGTCTTATAACTCCCGTTTGTGGCGCTTTCTCCATCTGGTGATACAGAACCGGAAGCGCTTCATGGAGGTGGATCGGAAGTCTGATGTGCATCGTCTTTATTCATGCAAACACTTGCAATTGTATTGAGACGTTGAAGAGCGCTTGGTAAGGATGGTGGACACAGTTACGGCGCCCACGTAATCTGTGCTGATGCCGCTCAAATTTTGGGTAAATAAACTAAAAATAAGCGTACATTACCACTACTTGCATACGTTTGGTTCTTTGGGTTTAAGCTGACCTAGTGTACTGCATTCAGGGGGTAGAGCAGCACGCGATTTACTGACTATTCGCCAAAGGGAAGGCAGGAAGGAAGGGTTTGTGAGCATACTGCCCTAATCGGGTCTTGTGTCGTGTAAACAGGTGCCTTTACACGATAGTGATTGTCCTGTCAGTAGTAATGTCACGAGGACGTACATAGGTTATCGATAAATGTTGTCGACCCCTCAGCCGTTAATTTAGCCAAAAATTAGCTGTGAGCCAGCCAAATTTATAGTTAGCCGGTGGTGGCCATAAAATTTGTGGCTTGCCGAAATTAAGCCGAAATTTCTGTTAAGCCGGCTGAAAATGACAAAATAATGCGGCTGAGGGGTATACCCCTAGTTGCGTTGCATTCCGAAGCTGAAAAAACACCGGGCGCTTGCGCGAGTTTGCCGAGAGTGGCCTAGCTAGTCGTCAAAGCTGGTGACGGTTGTCGGACGAACACGTCAATACAGGTTTTTTTTTTAAATAAAATATTGTTTCTTATATTTAAAATAGAACATGATCCGTAATATTACTAAGCTTTACAACAATTATTGTTAATTTAGTTTCACTATTTATGTTTAAGTACCGCATCTAATGTACTACGTACTGCGGTTGCTTCTACCTCCACGCTTCTAATATTTTGTGGTGATTAGGCCTAACACACTTGGGTGGAAAGCTGCTGCTGACTGATTGTTCTATTAAAAGTGGATACTTTTGATGGAATGCATACAAACAAGCAGAACAACAATGCTTACCGGAAGTGTGCAAAGTTTACTTATTCGGGGCATTGTTGCGACTCTTGGTTACGTGATCAGACGGAGTCTTAAACAATGAAAATGACAAAAATTGGGTGGTAAGTTAAAGAGTTAATACTTTTGGAACAGAACAATGCTGTAGTACCACGGTATAAAAGTGTTTTATGTAAGTAAATCTACTACCGCTATTAATGTTTACGTATCAATGTTTACAAAATAATAGATTTATTGCAGCTGAAGAAAGACCCGAAGGAAAGAGTTAAATTTGATTAAAATAAACAAATAAGGCATTTATTGCAGTTAATGAGTTTTAAGAATTGAGTTTGATCAAAGTACACCTTTGGGCTTAAAAAATGATCGTTTTCGGTATACTGGGGCTTTAAACAGTGCCATTCTTTGGCCTAGACAATGGAGAATTCCTTCCGCCTTCATTGACGTAAAAAAAAGGGTTAAAGGGTTTAACGAGCGTTAACCACTCCTGGTCATCTGCCCGAAGCCCTAAGGCCCTATGTCTGGAACAGCCAGATTCCCAGGCGGTCACCCACCCAAGTATCAATCCGGCCCAATGCTGCTTAACTTCGGGGATCTGACGAGAACCGGTGTTTCCAGCGCTGCAACGCCGCAGACGTTCATTGACGTATGTTCTTATTTTCAACAATGAAAAAGTTTGCATTGTTGTCGGGCTACTTGAACCTCGATACAGCGCGATCATTTTTTATGCCCAAAGGTGTACAATGGCTCGTTATACTATCACAACAATGGCTCGGTGACTAATAGTGCAAATCGTTGTTGTACAAATGTATTCATCGATGGGTCAGCAACAGTGCGGTAACACTGTTGCTTTATTGCAACAATGGCTCGTTCACTAAAGATTCAACTCGTCATTGTACAAATATGTTGCACGATAGCGTTCGGCGACAATGTTGGTAAGACTTTCACTTTATTGCCCGGCTTCGCCACTTGGGTAAACAGCAAAAGTCTTACCGCATTGTGGCCTAATGCCACTGTCTAACTGCTGCAAATTGTGGGTACATTTTTCATAGTTATAAATAACGATTGTTAAATGTCTGGCGGATACGAGACGTTTATCCTGAAGATATTCCTGAGATCTACTGGTATTGCAAGAATGATTTTTGCCATGCACGCAATGCACCAGCCTAATTATCCAGCCTAATAATGTGTAACGGTGGTATAACTTACACCCACAATTTGGAACAATGCCTCGAAGGATAAGAGATTTATACGGAGAATACGGAATGATGGCAATAGATCTCCTCACCTATGCCGCTGAGCCTATTGTTGGCAACCAAGATGGCAGCTAGGAGTGGTTAACGTTCGTTAAACCCTTTGAAACCCTTTTTGGCAGCTAGGCTGTTGACAGCTTAGAGGTACTGTACATCCTTCGTTTTATGTGGTTATTTGTTTTAATTGTGAACAAGGCGAGTAGCATTTTTGCCTAAAATTAAATAGTTTTAAGTGTATGAGAATTGTAGGCGCTCTGTTCCACCAGGAAACATTCTTCAACCATGGAATCTGTGATCGCGACGCAAATGGATCACTGAGGGTAGCAGAGCACCCGATTTTACGAGTGAATAGCCCGGAGAAAACAATAGTCTAACAATGGTTTTGCATTGTTGCGGCAAAGTACGGCCCATTGTCAGAAGAATTGACCGGCACTTTTGAAACAATTGAAATATCAACGAAACATTGAGAAATATCTTTGGTTGTGTACACATGTAGCTGTAGTGCTACTGCTCTGTTTGACAGTGACTTTCGAATATTTCTACGGTTAGCCTGCTACTGGCCGTGTCAGTCTGGCCTTTGATTTCAGAGGTCATGGGTTCGATTCCCCGCTCAGGCAGTGTGACATATAAGTCCAAAAGGCAACGTAAATAGGTTTGCATCCGTATTTAGTCTGCCAGATGGTGGTGGTGTGCTCATAATGATGAAACGTACTTGTGTCAGCGCTTTCTTTCTCGAATTTGAAATGACCCTTTAGCAAACTATGGGAGAAAATGCTCCATCTGACAAACAATGAAAACGTCGTAACAATAGGACTCTTCGAACGTATTTTAAACAGTTATTGTTTAAGCATTGTTGCTTAATTCCAACGTTGTTCTTCGGTAATCAAGGGGAATGAGAAATTCTCCCGTCATCCAACAACCATAAATTTGTTAGTTTTCGTAACAGGAGACCTTTTGGAAAGGCGCGAATCACTTGCCAAGGATTTTGCTGTTTATTTGTTATCGCGAAAGGTGATAATGCCCTTAATCTTGGCCATTCCGAAACAGACCGCAGGCGATGCGCGCCCTAGTGCATTGTTTAGTAATGGCCCGCTGTTTTCTGGCATTATCCTTTACTGAAATGCGCGGACACTTTGCAAAGGGACACTTTGCTTTACCCAAGTTATGCGTCACAAGTCTGTCTGTCTTAGAGACGAGCTTAGTATTAGGGGCGCCGAGATGCCCTAATCCCGACAGCCGTATTTGTATCACTATTCTATTGTGTTTCTCGAAGAGCATCTCTCGTTTGCATGACGCCAATGATAAACGAGTTTAGGCAGCTACATTTTCTCGTGCGTCACGGGGCGTTTTTCTTGGGTGAAACGAAGGAATAAGACTTGAGCATGAAGTGAAGGGTGAAAAGCCGGGAGAGGATTTACGGATCAAAGGGTGAAAGGCGACCGTGTGAATGAGTCAGTGAATTCGCCCAGTAACGAAAGATGGCAGTAGCTGAGATGTTGGGGGATTGGGTGAATGGGGAAGATGAATGACGTCAGATGGATTGGGAGTGGCCGTGACTTTCGTCTTTTACTGTGTAGCGTCCTTTTCCTTCTCTCATTGTGGTGCCCCTCGCATCCTCATGGCACATTCTATTTCTTCCTGAGCCGGTTATATCAATTTCGTTTGTATATATCGAAAATCAGAAAGGTGCAATTGTGGTTTAACAGCTAAAGTTGGTGGAAAGTTA
>JAHWFP010197500.1:0-15169 GCA_023313725.1 Lithobius niger
AGACCTTCACTGGCCTTAGAAAGAGCCCTCTGCCACGATTCGCTTTTTTTTTCTTTTTACGTTTCAACCCCGAACCCTCCATCTTCTTGTTATGTCTCACCATTTCTTCCATTACCTTAGCATCGTTCTGGCTCTTTTTAACTGCAGCGGCGATACCGGCGGCACCTCCGGCTAGACCACCTACACCGGCTAAGATGGGTCCCAGCAATGCCAACAAGGGTAAAAACCCACCTCGTTTCGCGATCTTTTTTCTTTTTACCCCGCTCCATTTTTTTCCGATTTTACTTGTTTTCGGTTTTTGTTTCACCATCTCTCTTTTTTTAATAAATCACTTCGACTTTGCCTTTATCCAATTTCAAACTCATTTTTCTATCACCGATCAACAGCGCGTGGCACGTCGTGTTAGCTGGAACCGCGGCGTTAAATTTCAACTTTACTTGCACGTCGACTATGCCGGACTGAAGTCTCTCCGATTGCTTGGAACAGTCCAAAACTACTAGAGGATAAGTCTTTTTAAACTGCACAGAATCGATACACAAGTCCCCGACATCGTACAAAGCGCGTCTAAACTCTTGAGCCATTCTATACAGGATCGAGTATTCTCCTGTAGCGTAATTTACGTTCAAGTCCAAGAACGGGTAACGTTCGGAATTTAAAGTTACGTGAGCATCTTGAAGACTGCAGTGATCGAATACGGCTGGATTTTTAGTTTGCGCATCTTTTCTATTAGTCTGAAGAGCTAGAATAACCCACCTCGGTTTTTCAACGGCTGAAGTAGTAAGCACGCGCCATGTGAAACTAGTGCTCTGAGGAAGTTCGCAACTATCGTAATGCCAGTGCCTAAAACCCAAGTCCACGTTCATCCCACCTTCTATGTAACTAAAAAGCCTGAGTTTTTGCTCGTCAGATGTGGTTACGTGGGGTACGTGCCACGAAACGCTACTCAATTCGACTTTCCCAACGGCTGTTGCAGCTGCCCTGAATACAGCGTCTTCATTGCTCGCCCTAGACAACGTTAGGACATGCTTGGCACCGTACAGCACCTTGTCATAATTTTCGAAAAATCCCATGCAGTGTTTTAAGGGAATGGCGAATGAGAAGCTTCCTTTAGGAGTCGTTTCCTTCACGATGATGGAATGCCGTAATTTGAATCCGATGTTATCGTTTAAACTGGCAGCGGAAGATTCTGCCGCATCTAACGCCCAGCAGTTCCCCAGCAACGACACTTGATCGGTCGAACCATACGTAAGGAGACCTTTCATGAGAGTCCCATAACCGGGGTAATTTAACTCGTCCACTAGCTTATCCCCCAAGTGATATTTAATGCTGGAAAACAGGTACATGGAACCATTATTGATGAGAGACACTACGTCCGCATCGGCAAAACTAGAACCGTCGGCATTCAGTAACCTGCCTTTAATCAGAAGATAACTATTCGCGACGTGTAGGAACAAATCCTGGTTTTCGATTACGATTCTAATTTCCGAATTGACGTTGTTTAGATTGGTTCCTACTATCGGATTATATTCGTGAAATGCGTAGCTCTCCACGGAAGAATCTTGTTGTAAAGATTCGTTTATATCGAGGTAATGTTCCGTTAAACTCATCTTCTCGCTCTCGTTATAAATTTGATGAATGCTGCGTTTTTTCCCCTTAATTGATTATTATCTACGACGAATCCTTTTCCAATTATTCTTTTTTTTCTTTCGAATACTAACATTCTTTTTTTAATACGTACAAAATTATTTTTTAGACCTCAGATGAAGTCTGACGGTAAGGGTTTCCCCGTTTAAATTTATCATTTCATTATCTTGAGAAGTTAACCAAATACGAATATTACGAATCTTGTCGGTAGTTACGGGAAGGTAAATTAAATTTTGAGGGGAAATTATCATCTTATAACCCGGTGGCACTCCCGGATAAAAAGCGTATATGCAAGGTTGAGTGTCGTCATTCACGTAGGAAGACCCGATTATGTTGGTATGAACGAAAATTGTATTCAACCCCATTATATCCACGGATTTTTGACCTTGCTGAGTTTTAGTATAAGTTCCCCGAAGGAAGCCTAGAACTGTTCCTAAATTATTATCTCCCAGAAACGAAACGCCGTAGAGCGGATTATTTATAACCAAATTTGTTTTTAAAGTATTATGGTTCGGTTCTAAAATGATGGCATTTTTTTCGTGACCACTTCTTTCTAAAGTAGACTGTATAAAATTATTCAAGTCCGAAATTTCGTAAGCGCCGGGAACGACGCGCACCTCGATCCAATTCGCTCCACCGTCGATGGTGTACAAAAATTCGTTATTGTCAGCGTGCACGTTGAAAATACTGTAGTACGTATCCAAGGAGACGAGCGCCATTTCATACTCTTTTTTAGGGTCTAGGTATATGGGCGTTTTTAAATTGCAACTCAGTTCGGCACCTATTCCCGTTAAAATTATTGAACTCGAATCCATGCTTCTTTTTTTGTTATTAATCTGAAAATATCGTTAAAAAGAGTTAACTTTTTGTTTATTTCAAAATTTTGTCAAATAGTACACCCGGTGGGTGCTAAATAGTATACCTGATCCTAGGGGGTGCTAAATAGTACACCTGGTTGTGGAGGGTGCTAAATAGTACACCTGGATTTAGAGGGTGCTAAATAGGACACCTGGACCTAGAGTGTGCTAAGTAGTCTGGCCAAGCCATTAATACGTGAACGGAGTCTAAAAATGTTCAAAATATACACTAAGGTTGTAAATAACAAAAAGAAATGTTTGCTGAAAATCGCGACGGACCAGTTTTTAAAAAAAAATAACGCAACCATCCAATCAATTCAACAACGCTGGGACAACCAATTTCTTATCCTTAAAAAAACTTGTGAAACATACATTAAGGTTCTAATGTGTAAAAGAAAAGCTTCCACTCGCTGCAGCAACCAGTTTAAAAAAAATATCGCATTTTTTTAGTCCTAAGAAATGCGGTCTTACAGCAGTGTTGACAAGACAACATTGCTTTTGACTGACACTTTAATCCAATGCACCCTGCAGCTGGTTAAACACCAGGTTCTGATCAATTACTTTTTAAATAACTTTAGAAACATAAAATAGTCAAGTAGTTGTACTTTACTTACCAAAAAACGTGAGAAACTTGAAAATAACGGAAAAACAACCATATGTTAGTCAGCTTTGCAGCAATCGTGACTAATTTTGCACAGCTGCCACACGGTACACGCATCAGACTATGTGTCATTCACCTCGTAGGACTGAAGCAGGAAGTAAAAAAAATCATTGTCCTAGAATATTCATTCGAAAGCTTGCATGTAAAAGCTATTTAGCATGCACCACGATCATCATTAGAACCACCGAAAGTGAGGTTATGGGAAGGGATCCTTCAAATTGATGAAAACGAAAAAAAAGTAGCAAAAGGCACCATCCTCCAGATTGATGAAAACTAAAAAAGTGGACGTCCCACCAAATTGACAAAAAAAAAGTAGCAAAAGGCACCATCCTTCAGATTAAGAACGAAAACATAGGTAGCAGAAGGCACTTTTTCCACCCCCTACAGATAGATGAAAACTAAAAAAAGGTAGCAAAAGACACTTTTTCACCATCCTCCAGATTGATGAAAACTAAAAAAGTGAACATCACTTCCCCTCCAAATTGACGAAAAAAAAAAGTAGCAAAAGGCACCATCCTTCAGATTAAGAACAAAAAAATAGGTAGCAGAAGGCACTTTTTTCCACCCCCTCCAGATAGATGAAAACGAAAAAAAAGTAGCAAAAGACACTTTTCCACCATCCTCCAGATCGATGAAAACCGGAAGTGACGTCATTACCCCCACTTTGATCACATGACTGGAAGTGACGTCATTAGGCTCACGTCGTAAGTGAGGTTATGGAGGTAGCAAAAGGATGCAAAAAAGTAGCAAAAGGCACTTTCCCACTATCCTCCAGTTTGACAAGAACCCGAAAGTGGGGGTAATGACGTCACTTCCGTCCGGGGATGGATGTACAACTCAATCGCGTTCTTACCCTACTAATGCTCACGTTTGGCGAAGCATTACATCAAGGAAAAAACGCGTAACCCGTGTGATAAAAAAGTAACACGATACTTACTTTCTACTGTAAAATTAAGGAAAAGAACGTTCATAATATTTTACTATTTCAGCTGAAATAAAATAAAATATAAGGTGATGTTTTCCTTTTCAACAAATTACGCCCTTTTTATTACTTTATAACGGAACAGATGAAGCCGGGTGTTGGATGCACCGTTTGCAACATTGGGTCGGTTTGGTCTCTCTTGTTTATTTCCATGCTCCTCCTAATTATGTTTCTTCAACCACATTTTCACGCATATTTCACACTGGTTCATGCCTGCATATCAGAGCCACATGGGAAGCTGTAACTCGGGAGTGGAATGCGTGTTTCGCGTCGTGTGACCTCGTCGTTTCATCATGTTGGACTGATCATGGCGGTCCGTAATATGTTGACACGTTGACTTTTATTACAGAGACAGAGAGAGGGTGCGCTGCAAGAATTGTTGCTTTATATTTTGAAATTTTCAATTGGGCTTAAGAAGGCCTCATTCGGAACCAAAGTTAAGCCCTTTTTGCCCTGGCTGTGAGTGAACACAAAGGACGTCAGTCTTACTTACGGTTAAACAAACGCTGGTTTTCGTTTGCTTCGCTCACTCAGTCACCTCATCCTCATATTCATTTCACCATTATCTAAGTTGTGTATGTTTTTTTCCCGATTTAAGTTCACTGTTATATACTCTACTGTTATTCAATAAACGAAATTATACTGCTGATTAACAATTATATTAATTACAGTGTATTATTATTTTTTTTTTTAATGTGATTGCTAATTTGACCGTTTCAGCATAGTTTGTTTTTCGTTGCTGTAGGAAGTAGTCCCGGCAACACAGTGAAAATTGTTATTTTCTAATTTGAAACAATTCAACCGAGGTCACGAAGCCCGCATTTAAGAAAGGAGTCATTTAATCATTCCAACTGTCTAATTTTGAGGCTTAGACTTAGTGCCACTTTCTTTTAACTAAAAGATTTAAGCGGACATCCGGATCGCTTTATGTTGGTTCTCAACAACAGACTCTAACGGATTTATTGATGGCACAAAGGCTCGAAGCCATTTGCGACCTATAATTTAATCTAACTAATTAACCAATACACTCACCAATCCACTCATCAATACACTCAAATCCACAAACACAACAAAGACACCGTCACAATACACTTGAATGCTTAACGCTAAGTAGCACCAACAGGAAGTTGCTGTAATCAGCACCTGCTAAACCTGCTGACGCGAGGCCCAGCAAATCAAGGCAGCACCAAGCAGTATAGCAGTTGTAGTATTAACTGTATCAGCGCAGCACAATAAAGTAGATAATCCTTTAATCAATTTCAGGAAAATGCTTACTTATCCAAAGTACACGTTAGGCTCTGTAAATCTCTGGAGGGCTTTACTGTCCCTAATAGCAGGAGCGGCCATACGTGTCGTACGACGTGGGAGAATCCATATGGTAACTCTCGCTTTGCATTCCATCACTTGCACAAGGCCGTCTGGGAGAGAAGTCGCAGATTTCAGCTCTTGGTTCCAAGCCAGTTGATTTAACCATATAGGTGAAGAAAGTGTTGGGATGGAAAAGAAACTTACGTGAATCAAAGGAAGACGAGGCGGAAGTAAATTCATAGCAATGCGCCTGCGCTGTAGTGTGTTCATTAATAGCATTGGACCACACCGACTGAGCGCTTCATTCTGTACACGAATAGTGAATGTGAATGGACGATTGTGAGAGCATTTGAACGTAATAAACTTCGGCGATAATATAGAACGCTGCACAAGTTACATCGTTCAAATTAGCGCAGGGCGATACTTCAATTCTTTCGGTAAACGTCCGTTCAGGTAACGTGTCAAACCATACAATCAATGATTTTCCTTTATTGGTTTAAAAAATGGTTGTTAGCTTTTACACACGGGGAACAAATTAGTTGCACTGCTGCGATGTTACTGTTTGCAGTATCGTTTTCGGGTAGTTAACATACATAATAATAATAATATAAGTTCGTTGCAAACACAACCGGAATGGCAATGACCTGGTGATCACTAACTGCCATCCGAAGTTAAAACAAACATTAAAAATTGTTAAGTTTAAAAGTTTAAAACGAAGACGGTTGACCGGCTGTAAAGGAAGGGTTGATGGTATAGGGTTGGGGTCACGAATGCCTTACCACCAAGGTTAGACCTACCTGGGACACAGTGGTCCCCGATGGCATCGCCAAACGTGACGGACGAGTGAGTGAAAAGCCGTACCATTGTCAATGTTAAAAAAAAAAAAATTAAAAATAAATAAAACAAAATAAATGCATTGCAGTTTAAAGCCTGGCCTAAACCAATTGTCAATCATAATCAATATAAAATAAAAATATAAAAGTTCATCATAATAAAAAAGCCATGGTCACCAGGAGAGACACGATCATGAACAAGCAGGCATTATTGGGCATACACCAGTCCAACAATCACCCCGAACTAGCAGGCAAATACATGTGGCAACATATTGGAAGTTAGACAGCAATTCTATCGAAAAAATACCATTCAGTTGCTTACTCCGAATTAGTAGTTACATACCTAATAGAGATTGACGACCTCGGCTAAAACAAGCGATGAACCAATATGGCGGAGCTAACTTCCCGTTAACGAGCCGGGCTGCCATGGTAACGTAAGAGAGTGCGTTGATATGAGCAGACAGGTAGTTTCTTTTCCATTCCAACACTTTCTTTTCCTATGATTTAACATCGCCAAAATTCTATTTTTTCAAAAACAAATGCTAGGAGAGTTAATTTCGCGGCACGCGCGAGAGCTGGTGTCGAGTCGGGAAGCAAGACTCGCAATTTCTACTCCAGTTAGCCTCGGATTGAGAAACAAGATGCCTTCCACGTTTTAAGTTCGTTTAAACGCTAGTTCTTCCGAATTGACACATGCTTAAGCTATTCCCAGCACAAGGGATATTTTTCACACGTATTTATTAGGTAAAAATGTACAAACTGGAATTTTTTAACGTTAGTTTTCCGCAAAAGTAAAAACGGGCACCAATTCGACAAGTGGCATCATGGGGTCGGGACTCAGTACAAATGGTGGGACAAGGCGTAGAATTGTGTTGGACACTCCTCCTTGAGGCCGCTAAATTTTAATTAAGTTGTTCTCGGGAACGCACGCATGGGATTTTGCTCAGCGCATGAAACGTTTTTAATGACATTGACTGCAAAAAAAAAAAATTCCGATCACGCATGAGCACTTTATCAAACATTTCCTGGAGCCGATTGACCACATCAGCACTTTCACATGAATGCCTCGAAACAAAATCTTAGGGTCGTTCATAGGCGTGTCACATCTAAAAACTTAAATCTAAATAATGACTTTTATCAAATATGCAACTGTTACAAGCTAATCCTGGCATTAAAACATTGATATTGTAATCCACAACAAGATGTGAGCTACTGATTTTGTCTTATTTGGTTAAAAAAAAAAAGCCATCGCCTGCATCTGAAAAATCAACGAATGAAACGTAAAAAAAAAAAACGCTAAACGCTAACATTAATTTTTTTAGTACCACTCCCGAGAACCACTTAATTAATTTTTATCGGCCTTGTCACTCCTCCTTTTTCATTCCTCCTCCTTTATACCTCTCCTGAACAATATCTAGTTTGGATCAAGCTTTGCACACTTTTCTACGACACAAATTCACAGAGTTTGTGAATTCCAAAATTCTTGTGTATTTCTGAATTTCCTCTGCAGACCTCGATTTAGAAAATTGACACGAAGCACGGAATGGTTAGTTAGGCGCAGAGTACATGTTTTTGGGCGCAGACTACATGTAAGTAGGGCGCAGACTACATGTAAGTTTGGGCGCAGACTACACGTAACTACATGTAAGTAAAATTATCGGTTTTGGTTTACTTCTTTGCTTTTGGACTTACATGTCAGACTGCCTGAGCGGGGAATCGAACCCACGACCATTGAAACCAAAGGCCGAGGGTCGACTGACACGGCTTAAAGGAAACGTCTGTAGGCAGCATTATAACACGTACATATACATATAAACATACGCTTTTCAATCGCCACTGGAGGGGCGCTCATTTGCCGCGCCACACACACCAAGTGAAACGAATGGAACACGCGAATCAAGAGAGAAACAAGGATTAAACATGACGGAAAACCAATCGGCTCAGAATGGTTAAATAAATACAGGTGCAAACCTATTTACGTTGCCTTTTGGATTTATATGTCAGACTGTCTGAGCGGGGAATCGAACTCACGACCTAGGCCGTGTCAGTTTGGCTCAGCGGTAGGACCTCGGCCTTTGGTTTCAAAGGTGGGTTCGATTCTACCCTCAGGCAGTCTGACATTTAAGCCCAAAAGACAACGTACATACGTTTGTATCTGTATTAATTTAACCCTTCTGAGCCGATTGGCTTTCCCTCATGTTGGATTACTTCTGAGATGACATTCAATACTCGTTTCGTTCATTGAAAAGAAACGCAATAAAAGAAGGAACTTAAACATTTCAATATGTATCGCTTCCCTGCAGAAAAGTGCACTTACTAGTGATTGAAACCATTTCTAACTGCAGCGTTTGTTTCATTCTCCTCGTCTCATGGCTAGGATTAATTATTAGCAAAGCAACATTGGCTCACATGCTACGAAATCATTTCGTTGTCAATATAGTTTTCTTAAAAAAAAATTGATAGCAAAGTTAACTCGCAGGACATTAAAAAAAGCTTTTAAAGAATTTGTGCTGAAGCTCAATTTTTTGTGTCCCTGGGACCTCAGCTGGGCGTTTGTTTGGGGATTCAGGGGCGTAAGAGTGCCTCACTGTGCCACTAACTCGAGCTCTGTACCTTTTCCCTACAATATGCTCTCATCCCAGAGTATTTGTGTATTTTATTCATACGAGAAGAAGTAAGTACTCCTAGTTCGGTTGTATATGATTCTACTCATATTTTAAAGTGGCTTTTTCACCGACTTAAAGTAGGCAGAATCTGGCAACATCTAGCACTTGCTTGCACCAAGCGAAGGAATGCACAACGGCATTTCTTTTAACGAAACAAACAAGCCACGACATCCTTAATTATTGAGGGAAAATTCGGTACGTATCCTCGTGCACAGAGACGTCAGGAAGGATAAAAGTTGGAGGGGTGTAAACCAGAAATTTACCAACATAATTTTCCATGTACCCAAAAAATTATGCAATTTTTCCGACTGATTTGCCGACTGACCAAAAATTATGTAATTTTGCCGACTGAATTGCCAACTGGCCAAACATTGGAGGGGTGTGACACCCCCCGCACCCCCCCCCCCCCCACGTAAAAACGTCCCTGCTCGTGCACCTGGGAGCAAACTATAAGCGTTACCAATATCACTATCGCTAGATGGCGCCATGGTATTGTCGTTCGCATTTCAACCGATCATAGTGTCACTTTAAGCATGATCAATTAGTGATGTAACTCTCGCGGTTGTACGTGTATCGATAACCTGCCTAACGTTACATCGACGACGGAAGAGTTCATATCTATTTTCTACAGTTCTTATGGTAAAACGTTGTCTAGAACCAATTCCACCATCCAAAGGCTGTATATTCTGTAGTTCGTTTATGGCTTTCGTTCAGCAACAGTGCTGTGGGAACGTAAGCCTTACCGAATAGAAATTACTATTAAATCATTCATGGCTTCAATACTATACAGCAGCAGTTACGGACTGGGAACTGAATTTCTACCGGGAAACCACTCAGAGGGGGGCTCCTATTACCGTTGAACCTTACTACTCCCCCCCCCCCTCTTCCCCGCTCCCCAATCCTCCATGAAATTTTGTCAAATGTTAGCGGATAAAATTGTAATACATTCCAAAGACTAAAAAAATAGATTGTTGCACAAAGAAATTTTTTTCTAGTTTGAAAATATTTTTCGAACGTTTTACACAGCCTACCTTAAACAAGATGTTTCTTCATGAGTTGATATCCACATTTATGATAAGATCATTGTGTAATTTCACCAAGCTTTCCCTTTCACAAGTCATTAATAATACTGCTTGTAGCATTAACAAAAAAACGTTATGAAAAAATACGTTGAATTTTTTTTTGGAGGAGGGTGACCGGAACGTTTATTTTGAACAAATTAGAGTGCTCCAAGCAGGCGCGTCCCGCCCGCATAGCCCAGCATGGAATAATGGAATAGGACCTCGGTTCTATTTTGTTGGTTTTCGGAACCCGAGGTAATGATTAATAGGGACAGACGGGGGCATTCGTATTGCGACGCTAGAGGTGAAATTCTTGGACCGTCGCAAGACGAACTACTGCGAAAGCATTTGCCAAGAATGTTTTCATTAATCAAGAACGAAAGTTAGACGTTCGAAGGCGATTAGATACCGCCCTAGTTCTAACCATTTCGGGGGTAAGAATTTCGGGGGTCCCTGACGGAGGGGCTCACTGGGAAATTGGCAATTTCCCGGTGGGCCAGTTTGTGCCTGCGTAGCTTTAGCTTTGCCGCGCACCCAGCCGTAGCCATAGCGCCAGAAGTAGAGAGGAACAATTTCGCTAGGTAAATCCCGTCGGAAATTCCTAGGTTCTTTTACGTGCCACAATCAACATGAGCACGAGACATCACAGGGGCTTCTCTTACCGAAAATGCCTAGGGTGGTTGAGGCCAGACTCGAAACACGGACCTCTGGCACACGAGACGGTCGTGCCTCCATAGCAGATGAACATTAGAGACTGAACTTTGAACGTCACAAAATTACTTTATAATTACGGTAAACTACCGATTGATCAAACCACCGCAACCATCACCGAGGAATGGCCATCAGAATCAAGACAGCTTCCGCCACGAAAACAAGTTTTGTTGTCTTTACATTAGGGAGCACGAATCCAAACTGGGTTATCAAACAAGGGTTCAAGGGTTTTTAGCGAGCGTTAACCACTTCTGGTCATCTGCCCGACGAAGTCCTAAGGCCGTATCAAACACAATTTTCTGGAAAACAATTGACAGCTTCAACAAAGACAATATACCCTCGACAGGGGCGGACTGGCCATGGCGCAGGCCTGGTGGCAATAACATGACACAGGCCATTTTTTGTCTTCTGTCGGACCACGGAAGTGGACAGTCATTCAGCAGGCAGTAGGCCTGGTTAGGCCGCCAGAGTCCACTGGCCTGGTGGCGATCGCCACCCTGACTTAAATACCAGCCCGCTCCCTGCTTGACTTGTAAACAACAATGTCGAAATCAACATTATTTAAATTACCAAACGCTTGAACAGCATAAATACAGCAAACACAGCAAAACCGCCCAGAACCCACCCAAAACAAAAATGACCGGTTGCTTTTCCGGCTCACAGTTGCTCATTTTTACCCATACAAATCTGAGGATTGTTTTTAAAAAATGTCAAGTATATAAGGTTCTACTTAACGTTATTCATTCAGCCCATTGCAAAATTACATCAAGTGCTAACAAACAAACAAACAAACAAACAAATATAAACACCTCAAGGAAAAGACTTTTCCGTTTTTTTTGTTGTTTTGTTGTTGTTGTTGTTGTTGCCCATACTGTCAACTGGTTAACTTCTCGTTTGGCCTTCGTGAATCTTACTGTCGTTGAAATATTTTGAGTCAAGTTAGTTTCGAAAAACATAGTCGATCTCTGCTGAACATTAGCAAGAAAGTGTATCAACTTCTCGAATCACATTTCTATCCAGAAAACATAATCAAGTCTGTGAAAATAGGTCTTACCTTTTCAGTTAAGTTGGTTCCAATAATTTCTTGTAAAAAAAAGTCGGCGTTAGTTTTTAAGTCACGAATTGCCAAAACCGGAAACGTCGAGACGAAAAAAGTATTATCCAAAACAAGGACCAACCACGTATTTAGCTGTGCAAAACTGAACTTCAACTACTTTCCGTTCGAAAACGGCACTGCCATACACCACGGCGTCCTCGGCTGTCCAACTGGAAGCTCGGATCAACTCGGGAACGTTCGGCTAAATTCGCCTAACTTCGGCCGGGACAGGCATCGTCACTTCGTCCGCCTAGCCAAACGGCGCGTGCAAAATTCGGCTGAGCGAGCCGGTTTCCGTCCGGGCGTTCGTGCGTCGCGGACAGAACGCGCTCACGAACTGAATGACCAAGACGTGCTTGCGCGCGAGCGAATCTTTCCTCCCGCCGGAGCTGGGCCAATCGGGTGGCAGAAGAACGCGGCCGTGCAGCGAGTGGGAGGGGTTGGAACTAGTTAGCACCCTAGAAAATCAGATTTATTGATACTGCTATTGTTGAATTTTACATGTACATGTACATGACTACATACGATTAATTATAGATATGGAAATTTACACCACCTGAAAATAAATAACAGATGAAGATAACACTATGTGGCCTGTGTTATGTTCACAGACCTATGAAAGTTGTGATATCCACCCAAAACCAAAACTGGTATAAGAAAATCCGCCAAGTTTCCAAAAAAGGGTCGGCCTTTGAAAATAGTGAAAGGCCGCCAAGGTTAATCCTAATAGCCAAGTTAAACGCCCCGGATAATATTTTGGACGTTAAATGAAAACTTGAAGATTGCTGCTGCGAGTAGCTATATTCTAGTTTTCATGTAAGTTTCGAACTATTAGTTGCTGCGATTATAACTTGCCTAAATATGATTAACCTTGGAGGACTTTCCCTGGTTGAATTATATCACTTTGGAAGGCCGACCATTTTGGACACTTGGCGGCTTTTCTTTTACCAGTTTTTTGTATTGGGTGGATTTATATAAACCATAAGCGTGAGTGTCCCGCTCACTAGATTTTAGAGCGCATTTAAGGCAGATTTACGCAACGAGTCCTTCTCGCTCGCCGAACTCTATTTCCTAGTCAGCCGTTATTTATTTACGACTAGTTTCCGGTTTCTATTAATTCAATGCGGTAATACACATCAACTAAAATGTGTTATAAATAATAACAAGGTGAAGAGCAAAGTGCAACACTAATATTTTAAACATTGCTACAACATTGTTGTCATTTCACGCTATTTCTGAAATGTGCTATTCTCGTGCAAAGAACAGCTTCTGACATTGATCAGGCGACGGTAGAATATATAGTTGGTCGCAGCGAGAATTCAAAATCTAACATGGCGTGCATTTCGGCGTTATCGTATAGAAAACAAACCATTGAATGGTAGCATTCCGAAATCGGTCCGTTGTCTTGTACTGCAGTAAAAAAGTTGTTTTCTTGTCGTCATAAATCGACGCTGTCATGCCGCAGACGTCGTACGTCGTGTCGCGAAGTATAGACAACTCCTCAAAGGCCGCATGCTTCGATAAGGGCGCGTTTATGCGACGACTCGCCTTTGCATTCTCGCAGCTAGAAGCTAGAATTTACCTGAAATTCCAACATGGCGGCGGTTTTAGCTCTGCCATCTCGTAACGAAACGAGTCAATAATTGAGTTTAGAAGCGATTGGGAAAATGGTTTCGCAAGAAGAAAATCTCTATCTTACTGTGAAGAATTATAAGATTGCAAGCATTTACCCAAATGATGTCGGATTTAGCTGATCCAGGAAACGTTGTTACCATGGCAAACGACACCTTTGCCATCGCGATTAAATTCTAGCTGCAAAAATACAAAGGCGAGTCGTTGCGTAAATGTGTCCTAAAGGCGAGAAGCAGATTTAGTATTGACCAAGTAAAAGCTAGTGAGCGAGAAAATGGCCGTTTGCGTAAACTAGCCCTTATTCTCGCACAAAAGCTTGCTCAAACGACGGTGTAAATCAAAGCACCTCGCAGCGAGAATTCAAAATCCATATGACGCTCATCTTGGGTTTGTCAAATCGAAATGACGCTATCGAATGTTGGCTTTCAGAAATCAGTCCGATATTTTGTGCTGTAGTAAGGATTGTTCTCTTGCTGTCATAATCGACGCTGTCATGCTGCTGCATCATACTTCGTGTCACGAGGAGAGGATATCCGTCCGCGTCCTTGCCATGGTTACTAGGCACACACACAACTCGAATGCCACAAGCTCTGCTAAAGGCAAGAAGCAACCAGCGAATCTAGAGACACGCTAGTGTGTCGCACCAAGTTAGGCAACAAACATCACATCAATTCAATTGTTTACCATTGTTAACCATTGCAGCGTGACGCCATAGCGGAAGTGTCTTATATCTGAAACATAGTTGGGCACATTCCAGGCACTTGGGAGAAAATAATAATGCGGCACAAAAGCTTAAATTGTGGTAAAATAGAGGGCAACGACCCACCTGACAAAAATTAACTTGTATAGGAATAAGAAGCTTTCAATGCGAAATTTGACCCTCAATAACGTTGCAAATGTGTTACTAGTTTCTAGTTACTATTTCTAGTCCGCTCATCCCCATGTTAATTACCATAGGCTGATTATTCATCGACAACGGGAAGGCTTCCACCTATGAACTTTAACGAATAGCTGTAGTACAATACGAACTGCGTACTTTTTCTGGTTTACAGCCCGGGGGTGCAACGGAAATGGCGTGGGAAGGTGCGTAAGTAGGAAAGTATTGTTATAACGATTGCTAGTGTTGTCGTCATCGTCTCTGATTGAATTGATTGATTGATTTTATTTACTAGAGCCTATAGACCTTGTGTCATGCGCTCCATCTACAAACCTAAGACTACTTAAAATTACGACCTAACCTAATCTGAAGCTTACTTTCCATAACAACATCAACGAGATTGTGCCATTACAACTTACAAAATGCAACCAAGTCCCCAGATCACAAAGTCCATCCCCTGTCCTAACCTAACTCCAACTGGACACAATGATCCAGCACCACTTCCACCTCGGCTCCCGCTGTAGGCTCTCCTTCCTCTGATTGAATGGCGAAAGTTCGGACAATGACAACGTGTATACTGTTGTGCGTATCTAGACATACGCTAGAGTGTCGTCACAAATCTAAACAACGCAAAGAAATTGTATTCACTTCCAATTCACGAAAACAAACAAAATGTAAAAATAAAACCAAAAACTGGTAAAGAGGCCACCAAGTTGAGAATGTCTCGGCCTCACAAAGGAGTGACATGAGCTAAATAATAAAAAAAAAATTAAAACAAATTAAAACAAGGCCAAAAACTGATAAAGAGGCGACTAAGTTGAGAATGGTACGGCCTCTCAAA
>JAHWFP010197511.1:6709-74410 GCA_023313725.1 Lithobius niger
GGGGGGGGGGGTGGGGTCAAGAAAATTGCGATAGAATAAATGCACGCCAAGTTAAAGAATGTTAATAAGTTACATTTTATTTTGGTGGGGGCAAAAAATCACTAACACCAAAGGGGGGGGGGGGGGCATGCATTTTTTTTTGTACTGGCGACGACAATCCGACAGCCCACCCCGTTGATAAATAATGAACGGTCTTAAAGGCATATTTTGCCATGTTGAGGATAAATCCCGACGTAGCCAAAATCTTTCAAATTGTGGAAAATGTAAGGAAATGAGACGGTGTAACCTTTTGTACGTTCACAGTGCTATGAAAGTTGTGATATCCACTCAAAACCAAAACTGGTAGAAAAAGCCGTAAAGTTTCCAAAAGTGATCGACCTTTGAAGGTATTGATATCATTCCACCAGGGAAAGGCCGCCAAGGTTAATCCTATTAGCCAAATTTTAAATCGCACAGAATAATACTTTGGACATTAATGAAAACTCGAAGATTGCTACCGCGAGTATAGCAATGTTCTAGTTTTCATTTAACTTTTTGAACTATTATTGGTGCGATTAACCTTGGCTAATGGGATTGGCCTTGGTGGCCTTTCCTGATCGAATGATATCACTACCTTCAAAGGCCTATATCCTTTTTGGAAACGTTGCGGGTTTTTATGCCAGTTTTGGTTTCGGGTGGATTCACTTACATCACAGGCACTTAGGAAAACGAAACTAGGTCAAATGTGCCAAGTTACTTGTTTCTTTGACACGAGTGATCAGAAAATCACTAGCACACAAAATTAAAAAAAAACGAAACAATAGGGATATAATCACATGCAACCCGTACGTCTCTTTTCACATCGAGCGATCTAGCGAAACACGAGTACGTAACCTTAGAGCAATATACTCCATTCGTTACGGGAGGAGCATACTCCTACGGACAGCAACAATCAGTTGCGTTATTTAGTGATGTCATCATGAACTAGGGGTACAAGCAGGATGCGGGGACAAACAGCGGGGGCAAACAGGTGGAAACGCGTGTTGTTACTACGGTGACTCACTCAGACAAACATAACTTTTTTCGTACAATCACAAAACTTTCATGAAACCGAAACTTCAGCGTTCCAACACTAAGGCACACTACAACACAGGAAGATATACGGTAGACTGCGCCAGTGGCCATTTTGTTCTTATTTCATAAAAGCTTTTGTGTATGTCAAGTATGGTCCCAATACGCCACCGTACGTTGCGATCACACAGCTTAAAAATGGCCGACGAACCACAATAAAGAGAGCGAGGGAGAGCGAGTTTCGTGAAGGTAAAGTGTGCTTGTTAGCATTTGCCAGGGAGCTTGGATTATACGTAGCTTTGATTGGGTGGACCCATTAGTTGAACGCGTCTGAGCTAGAGCGCAGCTATTTCCCGTGGTAAAGCATACACGAGCGAGATTCAGTTGATGACGTTTTTGCTCCCACACCAATCCTCGATGCAGACGACGCTTGGTTTCTTTCGAAACCAACAAAAAAGGTTTGTTTCAACTAGCGAGTAGTTTTTGACGAAATTAATGAATAATTGTAAAATTCTGATCGTTCAATCTTTGCTGAACGTTAAAATACTCCGATTACTAAAACTAACCAGATTACCCAAGACGAGAGTAGCTGACGTCGTTGCGTCGAAACCAAAACAATGGCATGCTTTACGATGATCGCTTGTGGCGGTGCTGCTTTGATTTAATTTTATTTGATTTGAGCGTACAGGCCTATACCACCAAGTGCTCAGTCGAACCATGGCCACTAAACTAACTGGCCCGCTCTACAACGATATTAAGGGGGTAGATAAAATGGGCGCCACGTCTGGTTCATTTTGTCGAGGTCTGTTCTTCGAGGTAGCATCTTTGTACGGTGCGAGTGGCGGTTTTCGAAATAATAATTTAAATTTTTACGTAGATTTTGGTGCCAAATTTTTTATTATTTATAAGAGTATTTTTAAATGGTGTTTAAAAATATCACTCAGCCACAGTTAAGCTATTTCACTGCGTTTGCAAAAAAAAGCAACACGTTCGTTGGCAGTTTGTACGGAGGGTGTCGCCCTCGGTTGACAAAATGCGGTAACTCAATCGCATCAGCGGTACTTTCGGCGGCCATATTGCCAATCCAGTCTCGTAATGCTATTTTTCATTCAAGATCCGGCCAGTACTGTAGATAGGCGTGGTCTAACCTACTTAAAAACTACGGACACCGAATGCCACCAGTAAACCAAGCAACTTAACAAACGGCGCTCTCCGTCTGATAACAAACGTTGCTATTTTCAGTCGCATTGTCGATTGTATACTGGCGGTTAATGCACTTTAAAACAATTTACACCATTGGATCGGTCCGGCTTACGTTTGATGATGCGTACTCGTTCGTTTGTTAGTCCAATTTTTGTGTCGATTCATCAGCAAAATCAAAAGCCAATGAGATTCAAGAATCAGTTAAATGGCGCAAAATGGGAGCAGAGACGTCACACGCGTTTGAAGCAGCTCCCAAAATCTCACACGGTTTCTCGCGGTAAAGCGTAATAGTAAGTGGGTTCACCCTATCAAAGCTACGTATAATCCAAGCTCCCTGACATTTGCCATACGCGGTTTGTAAAAATACCACGAATTGATTTGGCAGTTTGGAACAGCGCAATGTTTATTTGCCGGCATCTTTGAACCCCAGTGTGGGCCGGCTTAAGCTACGATTTCCAGCGCCATGTTGTCGGTGCTACTACGGTCCTTGCGCTCTTTTCGCTAGCAAGGCCCTTCTGTGAAGTTACGTTGTGACTGTAGGAACTGAACTGCTTGAGTTTCTACCTTCTGGTGTAACATCTACATACGTCAGTATTACGCAAGTTGCAAGTTGCAAGTTTAGTCAATCTTGTGCATGTAAATAAATTGTTTGTTACAAATTGTGCAACAGGACTGGATATAGGGCACAGATGACACTAACATCCAGTCTAAATTTAAAAAGAAAGAACAAGAATTTATACATACAGTGACGGGAAGGAAAGGGGCATGACTGCCTTAATTACCACCAAGGTTGGACCTGCCAGGGACCATAAGGTATCGCCAGTCATGTAGGCAAGGACAAACAGGAAAGGCAGGTACACTACACGCAAAAAAACAGTAAAATTTGGTCACTATCGGTGGGGATATCCAGTTGAGGTCTAAACTATCCCCGGACTAGCTTAACCCTGGATCTAATTAACCCTCGACCTAGGAGTTAGTGAACTGGAGAAAAAAGTTGGTGATATCCATGTTGGACTAAGTTGGGGCTTTGTAGCTCGTTACTCCTTAGACCTCGACCATCAGGCTAATTAGCCCTGTTAATGTGTTGTTAAAACTCAGGAATAATGCTAATACTAGATGGATATCACCGCTTTTTACAGCTCGGGGCTAACTGCTCGACCTTTCAGGCTAAATTTTGCATAGCCCTTAACTTATTTCGTGATGGATATCACCATTTTCCCTTATTACCGATTTTAGCCAAAAGGTTAACGTTAACCCTCAACTGGATATCCCCCACCGTAAGACCAGCGTCAATATAACAAAAAGTAAAAGGTTTAGTCGAATGTGATTAAAATACAAAAATGTACTAAAAATAAAATCTGGATAAAAACGTCGAAAGTTCACATTTACGAAGGTTACGTTTAAATGATGTTAAGTTGGAAGCGCAAGCAGCTTCGTCAGAGAGAGTGTTCCAAGGTTTAACCACACGGTTTGCAAAGAAAAATTTCCGACAATTGGCGTTTCCGACAATTTCCGACAACAGACGTAGTTTGACGTTAATCGAACACCATACTATGGTTGTGCTAAGCCGCTTCCAGGAAAAAAAAACTGCACGTGGCGCCATCCATCAGAGTGGCAACGTTTTACTGTGTTCGCCGTTAGCGTGTAGGGAAAATAAGCCTGATAATAACTCTGTTCTTTATTTACGGTGCTTTTTTAACTCATAAAACTCCATACTACTAACTTACATGTAAGGCCGCCAACATTGCATGGTGACAAACAAGAGCGGAGCGTGAGATTGTATCTGTAGAGGGGATGGGCAGTTTCCGCGAGGTGGGGGGGGGGGTGGAGGTAGTTACACCTACATTGTTGTTCCTCCCTCCTCTTCCTCCGTCCCGCCTTTCTTATTATTTTCATTTTTAAACTGAATTTTTCGCCAATTTTTTTCCTGGGGAGGGGGGCATTTACCCTGCTCCCCTTCGAGGTATGTTTTCCCCTTGTTCTTCCTTCTTTCTTTCCCCTTCCCCTCCCTTCTTTTTTTCATTCCCTTCCCTCATTCCTTCCTCCCTTTTTGCTTTTGTACTGAACCCTCGACACTTTTTTTTCGGATCGTTTCATGTTTGTTGTTGTTGTTCTGTTTTTAGGCACACGAACTCAAACTGGGTTATCTTCTCCACGACGAGGGACAATTGAGCTGGAGAAATCAAGCGGAAAACACAAGATGTTTGTGTTCTCATGCTACGAAACAATTTTTTGTTGATTGATACTGCGGTTTGATTTTGATTTGATTTTGACTTTATTATAATATATAATAATATAATAATATATAATAGTTTATTACCAAATAACGGCTTTAAGTTCACTCAGAAACTTGTGAAGAGCCGATACATATCAAATTTACAATTACTATCCATAAAATATCAATTACAATGTACACACAAAAAACAAAAAAACAAAAAAACAAATACCTTATTGCATCATATGTTAAAAGTCAATAAAAAAATTTAAAAAAAAAATTAAAAATCGCTTCAAAAACAAAACAGAAACCACACTGGTATATATAAAAAATGTGGTAACTACAAAACATTAAAAAAGAACTAAGAATACTAATAATAATAATTAAACTAGCACACAGTTTGAATATAAAGCAAAATAATGTAACAATCATTTACCCAATTGCCATCCTTAATTTCACATACATTTAATTGTTTAAAAAAATATCTTTTTATCTCTTTTCTAATTTTATTCTTACTACCAAGTTTTAGCAGGTCAATGGGTAACTTATTAAATAGAGTTGGGATTGCATATGACCTGCACTGTTTACCGTAATCGTTCCTTACCTGAGGGACATTAAATCTGTTAGTGGATTTACGTAAAATTTCTGCTTTACTATCTGTCACCTTCTTAAAATCAGTTTTAAAGTAATTTTCATAAATGGTTACAAAGTCTCTAAGTTGGTTAATTTGTAGTACTTTTTGTTTATTAAAAATATTTTCTGTATTATAGTTGGTGTTATTTTTAAATAATATTTTTACAATTTTGTTTCGGACTTTTGGAAGTTTGTTAAGTTGAGTTTCTTTTGCGTGGCCATACGCTTCAATACCATACCTCAATATACTCTCAATCCATGCGTAATATAAATTTCGTTTAGTTTTATTATCTAGGATATTTTTTATCCTGTAAAGACTTGGCATCATTTTACGTAATTTCATTATAATACTGTTAATCTGGTTTTTATAACTCCATTTTTCGTCAATAATTATTCCCAAGTATCTAGCCTCTTCAACGACCTCAATTTTATCACATTCTAACATGCAATTATAAGAGTTACACTGATTTTTATGAATATAAATAATAGATTCTGACAATCATTCCGAATCGCTCAAACTATCCTACTTAATTAACTTAACCTAAGAACTAACACTCCACTAACTCTAAATGACACAATGGGGTACAACGTGACACAATGGCGTAAAAAAATTTTAAAAAGAGCACAGAGGGAAGAACATCACTTGAGCCCACTGATACGGATTACTGACGCGGTTGCGTGTTTATCGTGAACATGAATTGTTGATCCTCAAAACTGTTGCATTCTTCGTTCGTTTTTTATTTATTTATTTATTTACACTACCTGAGCTTACTGACCGTACGTCATTCGCTCATCTCTAATGTAACTCTAAAACTCAAAGGGTTCAAAGGGTTTACCGAGCGTTAACACACTCCTGGTCATCTGCCCGAAGCCCTAAGGCCCTATGTCTGCAACAGCCAGATTCCCAGTTAGTCACCCACCCAAGTATCAATCCAGCCCAATGCTGCTTAACTTCGGGGATCTGACGAGAACCGGTGCTCTAAAACTAAAGCTAACCTAACAACCACTTCCACCAACCATTAAACACAACAGCATACCAACAAAATATCTCAGAACCTCCAGATGCTCGCGTAACTCTCCCCGGTGACGGTGATACAACGCAAACATGCAATGTGAAATTCACGCTATTGCAATTAACGCATACTACAATATCTTGGTGTTGTTTCGAACACGGTAGTTGTTGAAACGGTTTCTAACAATTGGTTTTAAACAATTTGATTTGTAACAATTGGCTTCTACCAATTTTCGATAGATTTTCCTTAATTTCCGTCCTAAAATAAACCCGATTTGCGATATGATGAAACAGAAACACTCCCCGAGTTGTACTTTATCAGCATACAACAGTTCACCTAATTCGGTTCAGTAGTTTTGGCTGGATGTTATAACGAGGAAACCCCGATGAGTCATAGCATAAAGAGCTTATACTCTCGCTTCGCTCGCTCCTCTCCAAGAAAAAAAAAAGAAACATTAAAAACTCACTCCCCAATTAAGAAGACCAACAACAACAAAAAAAAATCAGCTATTTAACCATTCAACTGTATAATTGACGTGAGTGTATTATTAGCGCTACGTAAGACCTGGTCCAAGTGGGAGCACTATCGTTTTACATAAAATTCATCCTAGGTCGACTAACCTATACTTACTAGAACGACTTCAGGTAAGCTAAGTAGATAAACAAACAAACGTCAATTGTTTGTCTTACACGTAACTGAGGTAAATTAAAATGGAACTACTCTTATGGGATGCCGGTCTATGGTTTGTAGTGCTGCTGAGCAGTATTCATGTAGCAAACTAACTAAGCCAGCGCCAACACTAAGCTTTATCTCCAGATTTCTCGCAAGTCCGGAACCGAGTAATTAATTTATCACCACTATTTATTCAAGCAACATAAAACAAATACGGTATGTTTTTTTTTGCAATTGGTTTCTGGGATGCGATTAATTTGCCACTTTTACGCTCAGTTAAGTTTTAGTCAATTCCTCCAAAACAGCATCGTTTTTTAGTAGCGGACCACTTTAAAACGTCCGACTGAAAACCAGACAGACGACTTTCAAGAGACGCCGCAAAAAGTTAAACACCCGCAACGGATTCGATCGTGCGGACTTCGCCGGCGCAAGTAGCAATTTCCGCCATATTTTTCGTGCGGTGTTGTAGCTGGCCGCAGCAAATTTTTATTTCTTCACGCGCATTACTGTCTTCAAGTTCCGTGTTGTTGTCGCCACCCCCGTGATGTACTGACCGTAATTTGACAACAAATACAATTATCAACGTGTCCGAGACACCTACTGTGTGAGTCCATGCCCTTCAATCATGCAGTCGCCGGCTTGTTTCGTCGGACAAACGTTACTGCAACACCGCCTACAAGAAAATGGCGGATGCTCCGCCAAATGTTCTCTTCTGTGGGAGAAGTGCGCTTTGCAGTTAACAGTTAAAGGGGTATACATTCCAAACACATCAATTTGTATCGATTACTCCACTTGGAGCTCAGTCGTAGATGAAAAAAATTAAACAGACATAGCATCTTATTCCAAGCCTATGCTGGGCCCTGATGGTAGACACCTATGAAGCAACAGGGAGGCAAGCCATTATCAGGCATGGCCATTAAACTAACCGGCCCGACCTATAACAATATTATGGGGGTAGATAAAATGGCCACCACGGGTGCCCCATTTTATTTCGTCGAGGTCTGTTAGGGAATTTGACAAGCAAATCGCATCGGTAGAGTTTTGTTCGGTGAGTCCCGCATCTACTGCCAAACAGAAGCAACTGACAAAATGCTTAGTACCAACTTAATCCCATTAATAGCTTACACGTACAAATAAATAAATTTTATTATTTTTGTCACAAAGCTGTTAAATTGTTCGACTGCACGTACGCTCTTCAGTTACTAGTGACATGTTGGTTTTTCCAGAAAATGTTTCACGGAAGGCAGCATTTTTGTACGGAAGGTGTCGCCCTCGGCTGACAAAAAGCGGCAACAAGATAAATCAATCACATCAGCAGCGCTGTCGGTAGCCATTGTCCAGCCAAGTGGCGTATGCTATTTTTCATCCGAGAGCCGGTCGATACTGTAGTAGAGCCGTATCAAGGGTATTATTAGCCACGATACCGCCAGGGCCCCGTGTAGTCTTGGAGGAAAGATGCCATATCTAGTTAACTTTATAATCTGATACAGTCACAAACTTTTCCTCATATGCCATTATTAAGTTCTTTGCTACAAATCGAGAATGTATCAACTGTGGAAATCCGGTGTAGTGCTTCGTAATCCACCAGGAATCCGCAGTATTACTTGATAACAATCCTGTAATGCTAGTAATCCAGCGGTAATCCTCAGAATCCCGTTTTCCCACGTAATCTGAGGAAATCCGATTCGCAGCAAACTCAAAATCAGTGGCAATCAGGAGGTAATCCGAAGTATTCCATGTGGTAATCCAGTAATAAGCAGTTATCCATGTGGTAATCCAGTAATACACAGTAAATCCATGCAGTAACTCAGTAATACGAACTAATGCATGTAGTAATCCAGTACGCAGTAATCCAGCAATAAGAAGTAATACATGTAGTTATCCAGTAATTCTAAATATTCCTTGTTGTAATCCGATGTATCCCTTGTAGTAGGCCTAATCCAGTAATCCGAAGTACACAAGACAGTCATAGGTTGGCTTGGCATTCTTAATAGTCAGAGTTAATAATTCGGTGTTAATCCACTGATAATCACTGGTGATCCACCGGGATTTATGACTATCCACGGTTATTGTTGGTATTCCGTGTTCATAAGTAATCCGTTGTACACTTTTTTCGTGGTTAACTTATTTAACGAGCAACCTGCGGCGAATTCGATCACCCCCCCACCCCCCGATTAGTCGCTAGGCGCTAGGACTACGTACATATACAAGCGAGTGTTGGGTGTGAAGAAGCGCGTCTTTCATGAGAGGCGAGTTGCTTTTAGTCCAATCAGCCTTAGTGATTGATCGATTCCACTAACGTTGACACACTGAACGCTTTCTTCAGCCAGTGACGGTTATAGGGCAAGACAGGATGTCTCTTTAACACGAGCACTTTCGTTGATAATGGTCACAAATAAGGCATACGTTCACAACAAATTTTTAAAAAAATAATAAATCTTGCAAAATCTTGCAATCTTGCAACTCTGTACAAATCTTGCAAATTCGCACAAATCTTGCAGATCTGCATAAATCCTTGCAAATCTGCAAATATAATGTGATGATTCGGATTCGCAAATCTTGTATGCTATTTCCGGGTTTGTCGAACCCCTCGTTATGTTCTATCGCTGTAGTTCCGACAGAGTGTGCCTGCTACCAGATACTGTGTATGGCTAGTACATAATTCAGTGCTGAGCTAGTATAGAGCAGTGACATTTGCCGCCATATTGGCACCAGCTTGGCACCAGTATGGGTTTTGGAGGGCATAACTACAAGGTGCACTACATAAAACTGGAGGGAAAAACAACGGAAGAGCGGATTTCTTAGGCTTAAAATAACGTTGTTTTCTCCAACAACAAAAATCGCGCGTTTTAGGTCTAAGAAATCACTGTTCACAGCATCGGCTTCAGTATGACGCCCATCTGTTTCTCTCTGCCGTGCCCCTTGCAGCTAACCCATAAAGGCTCCAGCATAGAGTTATATACAATAATACTACGTCGTGTCACTGCTCTATACACAATGTTGTGCGCTACCAGTGCACAGTGTCTAGAGAGTGTATAATGAATCTTTCAGGTTGGACTTGTAGGTATTCTTCGGTGCACGTATAATATGGCCGTCGTTCGCCTTGGACACCATTGATATAGTTTGGGGCGTTGGTCACGACACCTACTGACCAAAGGGAAAGACACTGTCAGCACCGGATGTCGGACACATAGGCATCGGACAATTAGGCACCGGACACATAGGCTCCCAAATTTAGGCACCGGACAAATAGGCACTCGGACAATTAGGCATCTGGACACATAGGTACCAGGACAAATAGGCACCGGACAAATAGGCACCCAATGAAAAAAATAGGACAAATAGGCACCAATTTTTTTTATTATTATTTGGGATGGATTGCATAGTCAGCTTTCAAATTTGTTTCTTTTCACTTCATACTACTAACTCCATTACTTGTATCTTATCACCAAGATCAAATTCACTTAATTTTACGTAGGATTATAGGTTCATTTGCCCTCACTCTTCATCAATCCTATGGAGATAATTGAAAGCAGCAAGGGAGGCCAAAAACTGTGTTTGAATGGATTTATGTACACTACACAGGTAGAGAAGAAAACACATTTACGCTGGGGATGCGTTGCACTGAATGATGGGTGCAAAGGTGCGTTAATAACTGATTTAAATAATGGTAATCCTATTGAAAAGACAGTGCATAACCACAAGCCAGATACTGCAGCAGTTGAATTAGCAAAATGTCGGCTACCACTGCAGTAATGACAAAAAATCACCGGCTCAAGTTTTTAACGAAGCAATTACAGGATTAACTACTGGTGCTAAAGTGACGTTACCAAAATCAGATACGTGTAAGAGAAGTATTAGAAGAAAACGAGCTGATCACTTTCCAGCAGAGCCATCTAATTTGCAGGAATTATGTATTGACGGTGAGTGGGCACTAACAACCGATAATACACCTCAACGATATCTGTTTTATGACAGCAAAAACGATGAAAATGCAACTGCTAGAGTAATTGCGTTTGCAACTGATAATAACTTGCGAATTTTGTGCGAAGCTGACAGTTGGTGTGCAGATGGAAACTTTGCTATGTCCCCTCCAAATTTCTCTCAAATCTACGTTGTGCACGGAAGCATCAGCGATGACGTCACTGTGCCGCTAGTTTATGCCTTTCTTGAAAATAAAAGACAAAGTACGTACGAACTACTACTTAAGCCAATTGTTGATAAATGTGAAGAGCTTAACTACAGCTGCAACCCAAACAGAGTTAGCGTCGATTTCGAAATGGCCGTTATAAATGCGTTTTCGAGTGTGTTCGGAAATTGCATTCATTTGCACGGGTGTTTTTTCCATCTCACCCAAAACACATGGAGAAAAATCCAAGAGTTATAGGCTTGACTGACAATTACAAAACGGATGAGGAATTCAGATTGTTTTGTGGAATGTTAGATGGGCTTGCTTTCCTCCCAGTTGGCGATGTACCTCACGGAATGCAGTATTTGAAAACTGTTGCTACACCGGAAGCAGAGCCATTACACAACTTTTTGGTCACTTTTATGTTACTTGGTCATTTCGTCGACTACAACGACGAGCAGACGGTAGGAAGAGACTGCGTCACGTACCGCCGCAATTCCCACCTGAATTTGATTTGATTTCTTTATTCGAGTCTAAAGACCGTAACGTCATACACTCGTAATCTACTTAGCCTACTTAAATCTAACTTAAAAACTATACAGAGGAGACACAACCATTCCACCATGTCACGTAACTAACATTATCAGCTATATCATTGATTCACAAAAAGTACATTTTGGAACGAAGGGGGGCCAACAACAACAGCATGGCCACTACAAAAACCGCCCGGTGGCTTTACAAAAACCCAAAACTGCAAACAAGGCATGTTTCCCCACATGTGGAGGCACCCCTAACACATCCCGCAAGTTAACACCCACGACACTGAGTGGGGGGCACCTGAACTATGGAACGTCAACAGTGCAACACTCAACAATGAACCACACACAAACAATTCATCTGAAGCATGGAACAACAAATTAAGGCATCGTGTTGGCCACTACCATCCTTCAATACGGAAAGCGATTAAGTGCTTTCAAGGAATGCAAGAAGAGAGTTCGTTGGTTGTCTTTCAAATGGATATGGGTGAAAGGCCTAAAAAAAGAGTAAAACGAGAAACCCACAGAATGCAAGAGCGACTTAAAAACCTTTGTGAACAGTATCATGATGAAGAAAAAACCATACAGCAGTTTTTAAATCCAGTTAGTAGTGATATACGCTTCAGGTTTAGAAAGTGGAAAGAAGCAAATTTGAAAGATCCAAAACGGTCCAAGGTTTTAAAACAAACAACCCAGTGTCTGATGTTTTAATAGTAAGAAGTAATGGAGTTAGTAGCAAGAAGTGAAAAGAAACAAATTTGAAAGCTGACTATGCCATCCATCCCAAATAATAAAAAAAAAGGCTTGGTACCTATTTGTCCCCTCCCCCCCCCCCCCTTCCCAGTGCAAACAATCCAGTGTGTGATGTTGTAATGGTAAGAAGTAATGGAGTTAGTAGCATGAAGTGAAAAGAAACAAATTTGAAAGCTGACTATGCAATCCATCCCAAATAAAAAAAAATGGTGCCTATTTGTCCTATTTTTTTCATTGGGTGCCTATTTGTCCGGTGCCTATTTGTCCTGGTGCCTATGTGTCCAGGTGCCTATTTGTCCGAGTGCCTAAATGTCCAGTGCCTAAATTTGGGTGCCTAATTGTCCGGTGCCTATGTGTCCGCGTACCATCAGCACCATCATTTAAATTTTGCATAGTATGCGTGGTAAAGTTTCGCTTGGTGTTAAAACCAATTTTCAAGTTGTTACATTGCTTCGCACGAAATTTTTATGTTAAATGTATGAATTTACAAGACTGTTTTCTGTGGGGGAGGGGGAGTAGCGGTGAAACTAACGTCTTCGACCGAACGACAGTGGCAAAAGGGTGACTCGTCCACCATTTCGGGACCTTCGGTGGACATATTGTATAACAATCTTAGCGTACTTGCCAGTGGCCGACCCAGGAGAGGAGGGGGGGGGGGAAGTTCGAATACCCAAGATTAATATAAAACTGACCAATAACAGGCACCATGATTTTTTTTCTACCCCATCAGAAGGCCCTACATTTTCGCCTCAAGTACAGTATTGTTGGTACATATTACCAAGAATTTATAGGGTTGGGGATGAGAATTTGTAACTCTATAAAATCCCTATTGAAACGTCTTAGATTCATTCCTATTAGTTCCGTCCGAGTTTTCAGAGGGCGCCACACGTTCCATCTGGTAATATTTGCTCATTTTTCAGCCCAAATCTAAAGTAAACTAAATTACAACTAAGCTAAACTAAATAATAATTGAATACAAGCTAGTTTCGTTTAGTTTAGTTTAATTTTAGGCTGAACACTGAGTATAAATTTTCATATAAAACTAGTGGCGCCCTCTTTAAACTTAGACGGAACTGACTGGAATGGATCTAAGACGTTTTTGAAGAGGTCTCAAGTTACAAATTCTCCTCCCAAACCCTATGAGTTCTTGATATTACAAGGCTCTCAAAAACCCAAATTACTTCTCCGAGCCTATTGTTGCTACTCTTCCACCCCCACCACCCCACACAGTCGCCGAAGAAAGTGCGAAAATTATTTATATCGAAAGCTGAACAAGTAAATAAGTGTTTTACCACCATTAAGAAAATTTATCAACTAATGCATTTGAAAAATCACTAAAACTGTTAAGTATGTGCTACATTCGGGTCCACTATCTCCCCCCCCCCCCCCATTAAACAGCATTCCAGGACACTGACACTAACTATTCGGTTGATAAAGTGTGTCCCTGGTAGGTCTAACCTTGGTGGTAAGGCATTCGTGACCCCAACCAAATTCCATCAACCCTACCTCTACTGTCGCGCCATTTGTCTTCATTTTAAACTTTTGTAATCTATGACTTTTAGTTTTAATTTCGGATGGCTGTTAGTGATCGACAGGTCCTTGCCATTCAGGTTGCGTTTGCAACAAATTTATTTATTATTATTATTATTATTATTAAAGTGAGATCGTAGGCGGGTTTATGTACAATCTCACGGTGTAATTTCCCAGTTAACGAGCCCAGTATGAGGGCGCGTCTACGCAATGATTCGCATTTGCATTCTCGCAGCTAGAAGCTAGAAATCACCTGAAATTCCAACATGGCGGCGGGTTTAGTTCTTCCAACTCGCAACGAAAACACTCAATAATGTGAGTTCAGATGCGACTGGGAAAATTGTTTCGTCATGAGGAATTCTTTATATTATTGGCACAGATTAGAAGACTGCAAGCATTGACTCAAACGATGTTGGATTTAGCTAATCCACGTAGCTTTGTTACCATGGCAACGACACCTTTGAAATCGCGATTCAATTCTAGCTGCGAGAATGCAAAGGCGAGTCGCTGCGTAAACCCGCCCTGGCGCAGGGATGGGTACAATTCCATTTCAATGGAATTGAGTCAATCACTGGCCATGGTTCAATGCAATTCATATAATTTCCATATTTCGTATTTGCTATTTCAAATCGTTTCCAATCAATTAATTTTCGTTTCTCATTCTGATAATCAATTCCAATTCAGGGTTTTGCTGTTGATCCAGTCTTAGTTACAGTCAATTTCCGGTCGATTCAGGAAATACTTTGACCAATTCCATTTAATTCCACCCAATTTCGCCTAAGTCCAGCATAATTCCATGAAAATTCTGACAAAATTTAAGGTACTGCCGAAAATTTAGACGATTTTGGCGAATTTTAGGGCTGAAATTGGAAAAATTGGAGTCACTTGGAGTCAATCAATGGGTTCACGCTGGCTGGACTATTCGGCGCAATGCCAATTGAGACAGTAGCTATGTTTTCTCTGCGCGGAACGAAGCTACCGTCTCAGTTGACCTTAGCTGTGGTAAATACGCGGATGTGATCGTCGCGTGGGTGTTGTGAGGCAGGCGGAAGGTTATAAGGCAGGCGGTATGTTGCTTTAACGTTTTTTCCCGAAACTGCATTACTTGTTAGTCAATAGCAATATTCTGTTTGTTTCTAATTGTTACAGCACACATCGGTTCTCGTTGGGCCTTAGGGCCTTAGGGCTTCGGGCAGATGACCAGGAGTGGTTAACGCTCGTTAAACCCTTTTTACGGTTCTCGTTGTCGGACGCTCGCTCTTTTTCTTTGCTACCGTGGTAAGAATGAGCTCGCTCGCCCTCTTGCTGATTGCTGATTTGTTTATTCATGATCCCTCATCATCATCATTAAGTCTGCTCCTAAGCGAAATATATACAGGACGGTGGTCTGAAAGTCTGGTCACACGCAAATCACTGCCGATATAATGGTCCTACGTTAATACTGAAGATATATTTGTAATGTAAGTCAGATATAGGGAAGCCAATGAAGATATTTTCACTGAACTTGAAAACAGCGTTCAAGAGTCATCAACATTCTATTTTCCAAATGGCACAAGATATAGCTCAAAAGTGAATTACAAAGTTGTACGCGAGCGTCAAACATACAAACTGTGAAAACAAGATTGAAAAATCGGAGCATAATTGCAATAGTTATGAGGAAAACAAAATAGCAACAAATTCTTCCCTGAACGTTTTAACTGCCATTCGTGTCAAGCTTCACTGCATGGCAGTTAAAACGTTCAGGAAAGACTTTGTTGCTGTTTTGTTATAATAATAATAACAATATAACGCGGCCTTCAATTCCTTAAAAAAACCTCACCTTTAAAAACAGAAAATTCAAGGCTTGAAAAACGTTGAAAATTGAAATTTTTGTTGTCTGAGCCTTAAAAAAAGGTCTTATTTTTTGTAAGTAGGCTGCATTTTGTTCGGAACTTGGTTAATGCCATAACAGTAAAATTAATTTAGGTATAAAATTTTTAAAAAATAAATAAAAAACGAATAGAAAGAGTGTATCAGCCGAAGCCATTTCTTCTGAAAACATTTCTTCACTCGGATTGGAATGAAAACAAAAAAAGAGAGAGAAGTGCAGTGCAGTGCAAGCAATTTTTGTCAGAAGGAACAGCTGAGCAAGTGTTGTTCAACCGGCTGTTACATGATGTATTCAGGGCGTCGGACCAAAGTCTAACTGGAAAATCTTCTAATGGGATAATTGTCTAATATCTGCCTAAAAAAATCTGCAAAGTCATCTAAACGGAATATCGTATAACGGAAAATCATCTAAACGGGACATCGTATAATGCATAATCGTATAACGGATAAATGTCTAACTGCAATATATCTGCGGTTTCTGATGTTAGGTGTATAGCCGCAGCCAGCGCGGCAGCGCGAGCGAGGCAGGGGCATTAGTCGATTTTCCATTCTACGAATTTCCTGTTAGACGATTTTCCATTATACGAATTTCGTGTTACACGATTTTCCGTTATACTGTTACACTGTACACATTCTTCCAATTATGCGATTTTCCAGTTAGACGATTGCCCCTCGCCCCATGTGTTCCTCCTGCAGCAAACTAAGAGCAATGGCAACAGGTGCAGATAATAATAGCAATGGCTGCTGGTAAATTATGGGAATTAAAAGGGAATTTTGACGTAGTCTGCTGGGCGAAGAGCCACGAAATTGATTATAAATTAGCCTGAAAGGCCTTAAAAATGGTTTCGTCTGCAATGTACGAACCCTGTATTTTGATTCGGCGAAACGGGAGTTCCGTTTGTCGAATTTTAATCAGGGCTTAACTTTTTGTCAAAACGGGAAAACATTTTCGAGGAAATGGGGTGCGGGAAAACGGGATTCTGCGAAACGAGCAGACACCCGTTTGATTAAATGCTTGCAGTCTTATAATCCGTGACAATAAGATAAGATGTTTCCTGACGTAATAATTTTCCCGATCGCTTCTGAGCTCAAATTATTGACTGTTTTCGTTGCGATCCGGCAGAGCTAAAACCGCCTCCATGTTGGAATTTCAGATGATTTCTAGCTTCTAGCTGCAAGAGTGCAAAGGCGAGATTGCTACGCCACGACTCGCCTTTGCATTCTCGCAGCTAGAATTTAATCGCGATGGCAAAGGTGTCGTTGCCATGTTAACGACGCTTCCTGGATTAGCTGAATCATACATGGTTTCAACAAATATTTGTAGTCTTATAATCCGTGACAATATGATAAAGAATTCTTCCTGACGAAACAATTTTCCCAATCGCTTTTTGAATTCAGTTATTGACTCGTTTAGTTGCGAGCTGGCAGAGCTACAACCGCCGCCATGTTGGACTTTCAGATGATTTCTAGCGTTTAGCTGCGTGAATGCAAAGGCGAGTAGGTGCGTAAACGTGCCCTTAGGGTTCGTTTATGCAACGACAGTTTTCTCGCAAATGAGCTTTTACTTGATCAATACTAAATCTGATAGCTACTTCTCGCCTTTACCGGAGTATGGGGCTTTAGAGTTGTCTAAGCGTATTAGTAACCATGGCAACGACGCAGAAGCAAATCTTCTCCTCGTGCCTCGTGACACAGCGTATATGAATGTGAATGTACAAATATTCCACGGTGTAATTGTCATCCCTACCTTTTTTATCTGGAGGTATTATATTGCATTAATGTTCTCATTCATAATTTTCACATTTGCTATTGTCATTCCAAATAAATTAATAACAAGCGTAACAGTATGATAATTGCAAGGACCTAATTAATTCCTATGGAATAAAAGATACCCTGTGTCTTATTGAACCAGTAATGAGAAATTTATTCGGGTCGTGGGGCATATAATTCATTTTGAATTTTGCGTACCGTAAAAAAAAAAAAAAGATTTGGATTTGGTGGGAAAAAAAACGACCAAACCTTTGCAATAAAAAATACTCCGTCTCTTCGTGAACCACCTATTTGCAACAACAATGAATTCTGACAATTAGGTACTGAAACGATAAGCGTGTAACACTTAAGCATTATAATCTACTGTTGGATGACAATAGAAACAATGGTTACAACAATACTTTTGCATTTACGAGCCACTTCTGGGTCACGTGCTTCTAGCTGCAACCCCCATTTTAGAAAAAGGCACTTTCCCATATGACGCTTTACCTGTCTGCCGAAATTTAGATCTGGCAACTTTCCCTAATGAGCTGTAGACGTGTCGTTATACCCTATGAGAATTAACATGGGAGCCTGCGGACTAGTTACTAGTCACTAGTTGCTAGTCACCAGTAACACAAATCAACGTTATTGAGGACACTTTCTCTCCATGAAGGACACGTTCCCACATTTTCGTGTTGAGTTTTTCTTTGTTACTGACCCAAGACACCTGATTCAAACGATTTGCAAAGATTTCTACCGCATGGGGAATTTATACCAGTATGCTAAAATCACGTATAAGTTGGTTTCAGTTAAAAGAAACAGTCTGCTAGTGAGCCGCCATCTGACAACAATTACACTCTAACAATTGCGCTCTAACAATTAAGCTCCAACAACAATAAAACGTCTACTTGGCGGCGACACACTAGCGTGTGTCTAGATACATGTAGTTTGTTATGTGTTACCGCATTCATTTAGTAGCAACGGTAAACTAATCATAAATAAATAACGGTTGACTAGCAAATAGCACTCGGCGAGCGAGAATGACTAGTTGCTTAAACGCGCCCTTACAATATCAGCGAGATTGCGTTACGCGATTTTTACGTAAACGCCACCCTCAGAGACAACATAACATACGCGTTTTTGAAAATCCGACGCCAACCGCTCCACGCCAGGCACAAACCCCTTCCATTCCCTTCGCCGAACGCGAAGATGTCCGTCTGTCTCCTGCTGTTTGACGCAGGCACGAATCTGCCATGGAATAAAGGCAGAGCCAATGAGAATTTTGGCAACGCTTTAGCTGCTGCGTCACGCGCAAGGTTACTCACGTGCCCCTTTTGTGTTCTGGTCACGTGACCAGCGTGACGCGGCGAATTCCGGCGCGTGTGTTTAAAACAATGGCGGCGAACTCTTTTGTCTGGTGACGAGGATACCAAAGGGAAATACGGAAACCCCGAACGTCGTGAACCGGTCGCGCATTGTTACCAACGTGATAAATGACTTTTCTACTCGGTAAGTTGTTGTATTCATTGTGTTTCTATTGTTGTTGTAGTGGGCTACTTTTTTTTTTCCTAACTTGTTTGAGAGAGACCAGTTGTTTGGGATATGATTAACGTCATTGTTCGGTACGTTCAAGCAACAACGGGCGGCGTTTATTGTAGGTGCAGAAAAAAAAAGGATGGTAGTACTGTTCGCCCTTTTTTTTATGCTGATGTACGTTTATCGATGAGGATTTAAAGCAACGGGTATTTTATTGAAAGAGAAAAGTACCCTATATTCATGAAAAGTACCCAGGGACCTTTTACTATCTACCGAATCGGTTCACTCAGTTGAACGCGTCCGAGCTAGAGTTCAGCTATTTCCCGTGGTAAAGTATATACGAGCGAGATTCAGTTGGTGTTTTTTGCTCCCAAACCAATCCTCCTAGCAGACGGCGCTTGGTTTTTCGAAGCTAACAAAAAGGTTCGTTTTCAACTAGCAGCAGTTTTTAAGAAAATTAATGAATAATTTATGAAAAATCTGGTCACACAATCTTTACTGAATGCAACGATACACATTATTAAAACAAAGCGACAAATTCTTGCCGGATTATCCACGACGGGAGTTGGTGACGTCGTTACTTCCAAAACCAAAACGATGGCAGGCTTTTGCAGTGATCGCTTGTGACGGTGCGCGCCGTCTGATAACAAACGTTGCGATTTTTAGTCGCATTCGATTGGACTGGTTGGCCTAGCTTAATGCACATCAAAACAATTGGAGCGGTGCGGCTTACGGTTGATGATGAGTACTCGTTCGTTTGTTAGTTCAATTTTCTGTCGATTCATCACGCAAAATCAAAAGCCAATGAGATGTAAGAATCAGTAATAATGGCGCGAAATGGGAGCAGTAACGTCAGACGCGTTTGAGGTATGTCAAAGCAGCTCACAAAATTTCGCACGGTTTCTCGCAGTAAAGCGTAAAACTAAAGTGGGCCGACCCTATCAAAGCTACGTATAATCCAAGGTCCCTGGAAGTACTTTGGTAGGTTTCCATAAGCTGCGAAGCTGTAAGCAAGAACGTGCGTTTTTTTACCCTACAGCAGCGCGGCGCCTGCAGCAATTTGCTAAATGACTACGTCACCCATACACCACTAGCGCTAGAAGAAGAAAAATAGTTCCTTAACCATGGTTACTAGTACCGGCTGGATTTTGGGTGAAAACTATCATACGCGACTGGGTTGGACAATATGGCCACCGAAAGCGTTCCTGATTCGTAACGTAACTTTACAGAAGGGTTACTATAGCGCACCGCTTGACAAGGACCGCAGAAGCACAGACAACATGGCGCTGGAAATCGTAGCTTAAGCCGGCCCACATCGGAGTTCAAAGATTATGGCAAATAAAAATTGTCCTGTCGCAAACTGACTAAACAATTCGTGGTATTTTTAAAAGCCGCATATGGCTGATGTTAGCTAGGACAATGCACCTTCACGAAATTAGTTCTCCCACTCTCTCCTTATAGGCAGTGACACAACGTTGTATTATTGTATATAACTCAATGCTGGAGTCAGTAACTGGGATAGCTGCAAGGGTCACTGGAGGGGGAAAAGAAGGGCGTCTTACTGAAGACAATGCTGTTAAGATTGGATTTCTTAGGCCTATAATGCGCGATTTTTGTCGATTTGTAGGCAGTTGCTGACATTTTTAAGCAAGTGGAATCTTTATTTTCCAATTACAACCTAGCAGCATAAGGGATTGTAGAAACAACGTTTTTTTAAGCCTATGAAATCCGCTCTCAAAGCACTGCCTTGACTAGAAGTGCCGTTGTTTAACCCTCCATTTTAATCTAGTGCTCCTTGCGGCTATCTCTCTTGTAGCCAATATGATGTCACATGACGCTGCTCTGTACCGTGAGTCCTTTTCGTTGTACGCATGCGCAAGTTGTCAAGCTAAGCTTAAAACCAAGACCAGCTGAGATAGTAGCTGCGTTCCTCGCTCCACTCCAGGCCCGTCAGCTTTGTGCTCTTCCGGTATTAGTTAGTGACAAATACGCCAGGAGTCGTATAATACCGTACGGAATGAGAAGCAAAGGGGATTGGTATCGGAACAAAATTTATGCGGCAAAAATCGTAGTTTACTCAACCAGCACCTTGTTACACTTTAAACGCACGGATAAAAACGATCAAATTGCGAGATCTGGCGCATACATTGAGGGCTTTTCATACATTCACTTAGTCCAGATATAAATTCCTTTGGGTTCACAGGCCGTACGGTACTGGAGGACTACTAGCGTGTCTGTCACTAACTGATACAGGAATAGTAGCAAGCTGACGGGCCTGAACGCAGCTACTATCTCAGCTGGCCTTGCTTAAAACAGACGCCAACTGGCAGTAAACGCCCGCGGCTTTTGTCTCGTAATTATACATCAGCAGGTAAACTCGAAATATTCATTAAGAATATCGTATTTTAACATCACACTTTGTAATTTTTAGGCTGCTATATATTATAATTTTTCTCCGGCGCTCTTCTGGCATAAATAATTTTAATTTTTACCGCATTAGTCTTTTAAATTTTCGATCACATGGTAAATATTAGCAAACGATAAAAAATTAGTACATACACACACGCACAGAGCCATCTCCCGCTCGGTGGATTTCTTCAATACGTGGTTGATGCGCAAGACCCGCTGAGATAGTAGCTGTGCTCCACTCCACAGCACAGCTACTATCTCAGCAGGCCTTGTTGATGCGGTGCGTAAAACGTGAGGAAGTCGCCTACGCAGAATCTCCGATAATTTCTTGTTGGGGACAAATAATTTTATGAACTGATAAACTGGTAAGCTGATAAAACGTAGCATTACGTTATGAATATTAATAAACACAAAAACATGTTTATCCCTCTTTTTATTACTTTTTATTTTGAATTGTGATATACTGCAATAAAACAGCCCTCTAGCTTTTGTGGTTAATACGGCTAAAAATGTTTTCGCAATTACCCTGTAACCAGACTAAAACTAACTCATGCTAATTAATTTGAAATTATACACCTCGAGCTCCTCGTTCGGAATATAATTGCAAAATAGTTAGCATTCGTTAGTTTTAATATCAGGTCGCAGGCTGAGTGCGAAAACAGTAGCCATTTTATCGATAAAAGCTATATTGTGTGCGCGGTGTATCTTGAATCCTGCAAGTATTTTATGATCGGCTACGTCTTCCTGGAGGGGGTGGCTTTGATTGATGGCCGCCATTGTTTTTGTAACCATCTTGAATATCAACAAGGCACTCTCCTACTGAAAACATACAGTCGATTACAGTGTTCGTTCTGCGGAGAACTCAAGATAGGCCGCTGACACTATAGTGCTATTACTACTGAAAAGACCACATGTGGTCACTTATCTGTGATATTACCGATAATAAAACAATCGTGTCAGTTAAGATCGGCCGCTCCGGTTAATCACGAAAGCACGACCACCACATATCTGTTGTACGCCTTATTACGAAAAATCTTCTATTTAATAATTACGAGGGGGAAAAAAAGACAAGTTTCGTAATTAGTCTGCGTCGTCATGTAGCTTAATTAAAATTCTTCCGTGTTGTTCCTTGATTTCCTTCCACTAACTTCCCCCCCCCCCCCACCTCCCACCCCGGCCTCTTCTCAGTCCCACATCCTCTGCGTATATTACCGATTACAAAAAAAAAATACCAAAGAAATTAGAAAAATAAATTACAGTCGGAAAAAAAACATTTGGAAGATAATGAAAAATAGTCGCGATGAAAACTCTTTTCTCCTTATTGCTGCAAAATTAAATATTAAATATTAGCGTTAAGTTAAAATATTGATGCATGACTTAATGAATTTTGTAGAATTGGAAAAGGCTATGTTTTCGCAGCAGGTATAAATTAAATAAATCATCCGTCGCGTATGTATGTGTATTGTGTAACCTAAAATCCACCGAAAACTAAAACTTGTAAAAGAGAAGCCGCCAAGTTTCCAAAAAGTAGTGATATGATTCAACCAAGAAAAGGCCGCCAAGGTTAATCCTATTAGCCAAGTTAATCACCGGCGAATAGTTCGAAAGTTAAATGAAAACTGTAGAAGATTGCTACTACAGCGGTAGCAATCTGCAAGTTTTCATTTAACGTCCGAAGTATTATTTGGTGAGATTAACTTGGCTAATAGGATTAACCTTGGCGGCCTTTCCCTGCCTGGTTGAATGATATTACTACCTTCAAAGGCCGACCCTTTTTGGAAACTTGGCTGCTTCTCTTACACCAGTTTTGGTTTTGGGCGGATGTCACAACTTTTTTTTTCTGGAGGGATTTTATATCTATAATTATTATCATTCGTAATTTTCACATTTGCCCTTGCCTAATTAGCCGTTACATCAGCCAAATTGACACGGCTTGGTTTATTGTATGTGCATGCTTCACATGCTTAAATTATAGGTGAATCCCATTTTTGTTGTAGTATTAATTCCGTGATTCTAAACTTACGGTATACGCCATGAAGGTGAAAGAACGACGAAGATTAGATTAACATGAGTTTAGTGAACAGTAAACGCAGAAGTTTGCCCATAGAAGTTCTTAGCTGAAGTGAACAGTCTGTGAACACCTAATACGCAGGATAGGGTGTCTACCAGTCACTAAATTTGAGTAGTTTCATGTCACCACTCAACATGGCCGCACCCTGTTGATTTTGTTAAGGGCTGGTCCCTGCGGTATTTTTGTGTTTTAATCAGTTTGTGAACAAGGCGCACATTTGTTTATCATCGGTGAAAATTAAATCATTGCTTTTATATGCCTTTTGTGAGCTGGTCTAGTCAGTGGACCCATTTTTATCGTCATTCCCCTCTCACAAATTAATTAGTACAACTAGGTTCAGCACTTTTAGTGGATAAGATTGAGTGACATCCCATATCGTGTACAATTAAAAAGACACTACGTTTCGGGAAGTCAACCTCCCGTCTTCAGGTGTTTGTTTTTACCTGAAGACGGGAGGTTGACTTCCCGAAACGTAATGTCTTTTTAATAGTGCACGATATTGGCTGTCACTCAATCTTATCTTACCAGTCAAATAAAGGCAGGAAAGTCAGGAAAAGGTCAAGAACTGAGCAAGTAGGTCAAGATATCAAGGAAAAAGTCAGGAAACTGGATGTTAGGTCAGGAATTTTCACCGCTGGTCAGTAAGGACGATATTATTTTCTTTTAAACAGGCTAGATGTTGGATTATATAAAAATACTTCAAACTACGCTTGGGTAAGACATAGTATCTGTTCATAATTTTGATTCGACTTTTTTTTGTTGTTTTGTTTGAACGGTAACCACCAAAGCTTCAAAGCTGAATCTGTTAGCAAAGACGTTTTGTTGTAATATTTTGATAATTTTTTTTTTTTACGGAGTAGGCCTACCATTTTTGCGCAATTACTGCGTGTCACGGAAAACAGTTTAGCGTATTTCGCGGTGGATTTGCCAAATATTTGAAAAACGCAATAACATGTTTGCTGTTGTGGTTTTGGTGAAAAACGATAGTGTCGGAATGCTGGGCAATGAAAAAGTCAGGAATTTTCAACGCGGTGTTTTGGTTAAACACCCTGTGGAAGTGTTCATGTTGTAACTATCGTTTCTTATGAAGTTTTATCCGGTGTCACAAGGTCATCAGGGAAAGAAGCTTTTGGTTTCCAGTTGATTCAACGTCATCAGAATGTGAAAGGCTTCAACTTTGTGAACAACGTGCTACGAAACTCCATAAGGCTAAAGGGATCCATCAAGTTTTTGCCATAGAAAGTAGTGATATCAGAACCAAAAATGGCTGCTGCCAAGTTTTTCGACCCAACCCTGATCACTCAACCTTAACTGACGCCTCGGTGATTGTCAGTTATGCTCGAGTGCAGTTCGGACCACACGTTGGTGGCAGCCGTTTTGATATCGTTACTTTCCATGCCGAAAACATCATGATGGGTCCTTTTGGGGGTTTTTGTACCAAACAATGCTAAAAAAGCGTCAACTTTGTGAACAATGTGCTACAATGTTTTTCTTTACGTTGTGTTCAACACAAAATGCCCAATGCGGTCTGAAACGGAAAAAAGAAAGGCGATTTTCTGTTATGGGAATGGTGAACTCCCGTTTCGTCAAAACTAATTCGACAAAATTTTACTTACACGACATTTAATACCTTATTTCTACGTAATGGGGGATTTAAAAGGCAAACATTTAACAGCGACACGCAGTGGTAGAATAAGAACAATTGATTTATTAGCGTTTTGAAAACTGGCAATACAGACAGAAAAACGTGTATACTTTAAATATTGTTTAGAATGCTTGGTCGTCACTACGTCAATGCCAAGGTTCTCTTTTAAGAATAGTGAATTATACAAATGGTGGTTACCCTTTCCCAAACGGAAATTCCCGTTTTGCAGAATCCCGTTTCGCAGAATCAAAATATTGTTAAAAAAATTTACCATTGCAGAAGTTAAAGATGCATGGCTAATTGGAAGGAATTTGTGATTAGTTGCCGTTTCTGATGTTATGTGTTTAGCCGCAGCGAGTGCGGCAGCGCGAGCGAGGTACGTAATTTGAATAAAATTATTCTGCAGAACGGGTGTTTGTCTATAAATGTCAGGCCATTACACGGGAGTGAGTCATGTTTTAAATTTCGTGTCCCTGAAATCTCGTGAACGGTATTTGGCGAAACGGCATTTGCCCTCTAGGTAAAAGCTTTTAATCTGCTTTCTTTTTGGCAAAACGGGATTTGGCGAAACGGGACGTGACCATGGGAATTTCCAGGAGTATTTTAAAAATTCGAGCACTTTTCCAGGCCTGGAATTTCATTTTCATATTCCAGGGCGGCATTTTCTGGTTTTCAAGCATTCTGAATTGACATGTTGTAAGAATTATCTTTTCTTTTGGAGGTGGGGTTGGGGGGGGGGGGGGGCTAGCTACGGCCCTGGTAACAGCGCATTTCAGCTAATACATTTATACAATCGTAGATTTTCGATGCAACTTACTTATACGGAATCATGACATATAAATAAACTTGTTTTTAATAAACATGATCCTTTTTTTTTCTTTTAATTTTTTTTTCATTGCTGTCTATTTAATACATTCATAATAACCCGTTGCATTTTTTCATTCCCACTTTGGCTGCCCTGTAATTACCATTTGGTAATGTCTAGCACTTTTGGGTGCGCCGGGTAGGGCTATTCCATTCATTCATTCATAGCGAAGGAGATCTTTTTTTAATATTTTTTTCTTAACCAAAGTTTTTTAATTTTCTTTTTTGATAAATGAAAACTTGTTGGGTCTTGGTTGTGGTTCTTATCTTCTGAACTAACGGCGTTGTTGTTACTGATGAAGCGTCCAGTCTCAAAGAGTATTTAAGAAAAAAAATAATTTTCGTCCTTTGATTTGTGGCCGTAAACTTGTTTGACATCGTAGTTGTTTGAGATTGAGAAAAACATTTTTTTTGTTGTTCCGAGTTGGAGATCAGAGGGGGGAAGGTAGAGAGGAGGGTTTTTTTTCCTCCCCTCGAAGTCGCCCAGATACAAACTGGGAATGGAGATCAAACTACAATTTTCTGGCACGTTAGAAAATGCAGTCATTTATGCAACAATCCGAAAGTGCAAAAATGTCGGGAAGGCCAAAAGTTGGAGGGTCGCTAAACCATGCGCAACGGCTGTTTGCCGTGACGTCACCACGAGTTAGCCAATGACGGACGAGAGCAATGGCTGTTTGGCCGTCTGATTGGACTAGCCCAATCACGTGATATTCACGTCACAGCAAACAGCCATGACGTGTGGTATAGCAAGGGCTATATAACTCTTCCAGCTCGTGCTGTCGCAGCGTGCCCTCACAGAAGGGTAACTATAGCGCAAATAGCGCTCACCGCTTGATCTAGGACCGTAGAAGCACAGACAACATGGCGCTGGTAATCGTAGCTTAAGCCGGCCCACACTGCAGTTCAGAAATGCCAGTAAATAGACATCACAGTGTCGCAAACTGCAACAACAATGCATGCTATTTTTACAAACCGCATGTGGCAAACGTTAGCGAAAACAATATTTACCTTCACGAAATCAGATCTCCTTATTGTTTGCCGGATTTTTGAGCAGCGTGATCGGAAAGTACGGTGACTCATGGCGACACACACCAACTTTTTTCTACACACACCAAACTTTTATGAAACCGGAATAAGATTATCACTGGCGCTGGAGCAGTTTACCGTGTATCGTCCTAGGTTGTAGCGTGCGTTATCGGGTGTTGGAACGCCGAAGTATCAGTTTCGTGAAAGTTTTGTGTTTGTAGAAAAAGTTGTTGTATGTCCTAACAGAGCCACCATAGTATCAACACGCGTGTCTTCCCGTTTGCTCGTGTCCTAGTGAGTGTAATGCTTCCCAAGTGTTCTTGCAATAGAAATATGCTCCTCCCGTAACGAAGTGAGGTTATTGCTCTAAGATGCAAGCAAATCCGTGCGATTTCCTTTCCATCGATCGCTTTTAGAGAAATATGAGTAACCTATGGTGTTAAGTCACCGTCAATATTATGCATTGCACATTTCGCTAATACCGTTTATGTAGACGCAGTTTGACGTTAATCGCACACCATATCCTTGTTTTGCTAAACCGTGCTAAAAGAAAAAGAAACGCATGGAACCTCAGATTCAGACGTACTCTGGAGTACGCGAGCCAGGTGTGGTCTCCCACTCTCTTGGGAGACATTGATAAAGTGGAACGAGTGCAGCGCAGGAGTGCACCAAGGGCTTACGCGATTTCCAAAACCTCCCTTATTATGTTTGTCTGGAGCTCGTGGGCTGGCATCGCTGGAGCTGCGCTGTCATCGCACGAACCTGCTTCCTACCGACTCCGGCTTGTTAACGGGTTCCCCTTTCCGTTGACTTTCCTTTTCGGACTTAATTCGTGCAAGGCCATACGCGGGCATTCGCTTAAGTTGGTGGTCCAGCAGGCTCGTACCGAGTGTCGAAGAAGCTTTTTCTCGTATCGGGTCACAGTGATCTGGAATTGATCCCTAGAAAGAATCAACTGATTCGCCAAAACCTATCCTAAAAGGTTAAGGTGACTGAGAAAATTAAAAGCATTTCATGTACATATAGAGAGATCCACTTTACGTACTCCCATCATAAACTGTTGTAAATCTTTAACATTTGTCACGGTGAGTTTAAAGCAATGGCATCTAGTGTAATGATTTCCACGGACCTTAAAAGAGAGCGATGGGTCCATATCAGTGAAACCGCGCAGAATAGAGAAAGTTAAGCTTAAATCAGCAGTCAGCCGTCTATATTCGAGGGATTCGAGGCCCAGATGCTCAAGTCGCTGCTTGTACGTCAAATTATAACAACCGCGCAAAGTTCTGGTGAAAGATCGCTGCACTGGTTCAATCAACTTGATATCCTTGTTCAGGTACAGGGACCATACTTGACAAGCATACTCCACAATTGGCTGAACATAGACAATGAAGCCCCGTTGAAATCAATCAATCGGTTTGTGTCTTTCTGGTTTGGTGTAGTTGTTTGGTTTTGTTCTGTAGTTTATCTTAGTTTAGTTATGTAGGGCAGACGACCAACTTAGCTACCGCTCTCGAATTAAATTGAATTCGACTGAATTGAATTGGCTCACAAAGATGCTGGTGTATTTTACTGCTAGATCGTGAGCATAGGGTCGAAACAAGTAAAACACAGAGGTAGGCATTCTTTAAAAACATGAAACATTGGTAGCGCATATTATGTTACGTTGCTTCTCACTACGTAGTTTAATTGCTACACTAAACTTTCTTGATTGCTACACTAAACTTCCCGTAGTAACAGGGTAGGTCGGTCAGCTGCACGGGCTTTATTTCGCCGGGCAGGGAGCGCTGTTTCACTGCATGCAATAAAACAAATGTTGTTACAGATGAAGGTACAGAATGAGAATACCGAAGGTAGGTCGGATTTTAAAGTTGTGAGAGTTACCCAGGAGATTGGCGTCTTTTATTTCAAAAAGGTTTCGAAACGAAATGCAGATTTTTGAGCACAGGGTCCAATCCAGTAAAAACAAAGCATTTTGTTTTTAAAGAAATAGGCTGAAAAACATGATGAAACACTGTCGTGTAAAGTGCATGTATACCTTACATTCTCCCAATAATTGTCATCCAGGAGAGGTTCTTCTTCTAATGCATGTTCTTAATCACGCTAATAAAATTGAATATATATCAACATTCTCCCAATGAGAATGTAATTGAAGGCAGGCGTGATATTTCGTGGGATCTGAGTCTTATGAAAGTTGAGATCTAAGTCTTATAAAAGTTGGGATCCAAGTCCTATGAAAGTTGGGATCCAAGTCCTATGAAAGTTGGGATCCAAGTCCTATGAAAGTTGGGATCCAAGTATTATGAAAGTTTGGATCTAAGTCTTATGAAAGTTGGGATCTAAGTCTTATGAAAGTTGTGATATCCGCTCAAAACCAAACCTGGGACAAGAGAAACAACCAAGTTTCCAAAAAGGGTCGGCCTTCGAAAATGGTGATATCATTCACTTGGGACCTGGATTGTTGATCAACGGGCACGTGATGCCCTAGTTACGCCACTGACAATAATACAATACCAAAGATCAATACAAGGTAATATATACAAGTTACGCCACAGCAACATACAAGGGAAGCCAACTAAGTCTTAGGTTAGGTTACGTGAGATTCCCTAATACAAGGCGCCAGACTGCGGCGAGGCAAAATGCGTGTGTTGGACGAAGGGGAACGCCGGGAGAAGATGCACCAAGACACGTTCCGAGCGTGCGTTCTCGTTTCGCCGAATAAAAATTTTAAAAAATCTTTAAAAATGTAACATTGGAAAGAATTTAAAAATGGATTCCTAACTAGAAGGAATTTGTAATTATTTGCTGTTTCTGATTATATGTTTTAAGCCGCAGTGGCAAGGGCGGATCCAGAACAAAGTATTGAAGGGGGTCGCAGAATGATTTTTAAACAATTTCACGCATTTTCTTTCTTAACTAGCTGTATCCCCGGCGTAACATACGCCGGCTAGCTGGTTCCCGCATACCTGAGCGTAACACTGTAGGCTAGTGGGTCCCGGTTTCCCCTATTGTGTGGTCTGAATATCCCCATCTCTGCTCCCTCTTTGAACCCCTGCTGATTTGTGTTATGGAAGTAAATGTTTATTTCAATGGAGGACGTTGCTCTGTTCTGATACCAAGCCCAACAAAGCCAACAACGGTTGTGCATGCAGTGATTGTTACTCAACCAACTTTGAAACTCTTCCAAGTCGGCTCTTAAGAGCTAGCTTTATTAAAGCAATATGTCGTTTGTTATAGGCCACATCTGTTTGTTTGACATTGTCGGTCGCTCGCCCTCTTTCATTATACACCCTCTTTCATTGTAGTGCATAATAATGGTGAATTTGCTTGCCCAACCTAAGCGTATTATATATCATATCAAAAACCAAAACTGGTAAAAGGGGCCGCCAAGTTCCGAATGGTTCGGCCCTTCAAAGGAGTGATATCAACACACCAAAACATTCGCCAAGTTAATCGCACCGCTTAATAATTCGAAGGTTAAATGAAAACTAGAACATTGCTACTTTCGGTAGCTATGTTCAAGTTTTCATTTAACGTCCAAAGTATTATTCGGTGCGATTAAGTTGGCGAATGTTTTGGTGTGTTGATATCACTCCTTTGAAGGGCCGAACCATTCGGAACTTGGCGGCCCCTTTTACCAGTTTTGGTTTTTGATATGATATCACTCCTTTTTTTTAATTGCGTATTGACTCAACTCCACTACCGTGCAGATGAGTAATAAAGTGCCATGTCAACAAGAAATTGGTTTTCAACAATTTGCTACTGCCTTTTGCCTATAGGCCGAACCATTCTCAACTTAGTCACCTCTTTATTGGCTTTTGGTTTGGTTTTAATTTTGTTGTAATTTGTTGTATTTAGTTAGTTTTGGTGTGTTGATATCACTCCTTTGAAGGGCCGAACCACTCACAACTTGGTGGCCTCTTCACCAGTTTTTGGCTTTGTTTATTTTGCTATGTTTTTACACTTGGTGAATTGGACGTGAATACAATTTCTTTGCAACGTTGTTTAGATTTATCGTGATACACTAGTGTGTGTCTAAGCACGCATATCAGTATACACGTTCTCATTGTCGGAACTTTGGCCGTCCAATGAGAGACGATGCCGACAATACTAACAATGGTTATAACAATATTTTCGTACTTACGCGCCCTCCCACGCCATCCCTGTTACGCCCCCAGGCTCCAAACCATAAAAGGTACGCAGTTCGTATTGTAGTGCACCCATTCGCCCAATTTCATAGCTGGAAGCCATCCCGTTATCTGGGAATCGATGAATAATCACACTATGGGAATTAACATGGGCATGAGCGGACTCGCTAGCTAGCTAGTTAGTAACACATTTTCAACGTTATTGAGAGGCAGATTTTGCATTGAAAGCAGCATAGCTGGCATTCAAATACGAGTTAATTTTTGTCAGGTGGGTCATTGCTCTCGATTTCAACACAATTTAAGCTTTTGTACCGCATTATTATTTTTCCCCAAGTACCTGAAATGTGCCCAACTATGTTTAAAGATATAAGACACTGACGCAATGGCGTCGCGCTACAATGGTTTACAACCTCGACAATTGAATTAATATGATGTTTGTTGTGATGTTTGTTGCCTGACTTGGCGCGACACACTACCGTATGTCTAGATATAGATTCAACTGCGTATTTTCAAAATGTTCGGCAATTTTCCGTGTTTATTTGCCTTGGAGGGGGCCCAGCCCCCTTGGCCCCTCCATTGGATCCATCCTTGCGCAGCGAGCGTGGCAGCGCTAGCGAGGCACGTCATTTGAAAACAAACAAAAAATTATTCTGCAAAACGGGATTCGGCGAAAAGCTCACACCGTTCCGAGTTGTGATTGGCTGCTTGTCAGAACGTCACAGAAGCACACATTGCTGCGCCCCGAAAACATCAAAAACTCACATGGGCTACTAAGGGTAATTTTTCGCGAGAAAAGGAACAGTTTGATTCGTACCCCATAAATGTCTCTGTTTGGACGGACTGAGAAATCTCTTACATCAGAGCGATTGCCTCGTTCATTTCCATTCGCCGCAGACGTGCACGCCACCGCTCGGCCGACTCCTCAACTATCTTTTTCTCGCTTACTTCTTCGTCACCTGGCATGTTCTTCTTCAACCCTGTCATTACGGCTTCTTCGCCGGCCCTCAAGCCCCTAATTTGCCAACGCTAGCGCGAGGCATTTTTTTTTCTTGTTTTGTTGCTCCCTCCTTCTCTTTGCCGTTCCCTCTCCATTTTTTTTTAATGTGGGACATAAACATCATTAACCCTAGCCGATCTTGACCTACAAATCACCTTGAGGCATTGATCCGGACTGCCAAGATTTCAGTATTCCGTTTGTTATACTTAGCGCCATTTAAACACAGGCGAATTGGACTGTATTACTTAGGGGCAAATAACGTAAGGATACTTCATTTGAAGTACGGTCACAAGACGTATTTACACACCGTAATTAAGTCTTTTGCTACTAGGAAACAGGCTTTGGGCCTACTGCAGGCGGAGCGGATTGACCATGTTTATGTTTGCCTTTGCAAATATTTGTTACTAGAGGAATCGAGTGCTCATAACGGATGGTGTTGGATGCATATTGGAAACCCAACCAATCCAATTTTTGCCGCATACTGGCTAACAAACGCTGATTTTCGTTTGCTTCGCTCACTCAGTCAGCGACCCCCCCCCCAACCCCGACGTGACCCGATACCTTTCCCGGACCCGATGTCCATATGCACTGTCGTTTGAATATTTCCGTGGGAAATAAATGAATTCGCTTTTGTAGAACAAAGTTGAAACCTTTAATCTGGCGGCTTTGGCATTTTTATTTACTTGGAGAGGAATAAAGTAAATCGTCGATAATTCCTCATTGGTCTTTTTTGTTTATTTATTTACTCACTACGAGAGCCAAAAGGATCTGTCTTTTGTTTTCATTTATAGAGGTCTTATTGTTGGCGATCACTGCAACTTGGGTAATTTAGGTATAGTTTAAGTTAGGTTAAGTTTAGAGTGAGAGCATAGCTGTAGGCCTTGTAAGCTCAATAAGCTAATCAATCAACGTGGCGTGGTACGAGCGATTGACTTGGAGCAGGCACGGACTGGGAACTGAATTTCTACCGGGAACTACTCAAAGGGGCCCCTCTTTTACCCTCTACTTTCCCCCTCCAATCCCACATGAAGTTTTTAAGTGTTGGCGGCGGATAAAATTGTGACGTATTCCATAGGCCAAAAATAAAAATTGTTGCACACTACCAGTAAAAAAAAAATTTTTTTTAGTATGAAACTAAATTTTCGAACCTTCACGAATTGATACCCAAACTCTGCAAATACATTTGTGATAAGATCATCGTCCAATTTCACCAAGCTTTCCCTTTCACAATGATAAGTGTCTAAAAAATGTTATTAAAAAAGAAATTAAATTTTTGTTTGGGGGGGGGCGGGATTTCGGGGGGCCTTGCTGAAGGGGCCCACCGGGAAATTCCCGATTTCCTGGTGGGCCAGTCCGTGCCTGACTTGGAGGCCTTTTTTTAGGCTCAATAAATCAAATCAAATCAAATCAACAACGTAGTAATGATAAGCGCCGTGCACCGCACTTTTACAGTGATTGTTACAGTACTTAAAAATAGTACGGAGAAAGGTAGGGCATGCAGGGTTCCGGGCAACGCTGGGATTTTGCAAGGCAACTGGCCGTTTAGCGTGGTAGGTATACGTCCTCAATTCTATTGTATGCTCTGCTCTCCCACCAAAGTTAGGTGCATCGAATGGCGTGCATGTGGAGCGATGGTTCTGTGGTTTCAAACGAGTTGTACTTTGGTTTCTCATGTGGTCAGAGCCAAAGTACCCGGTTAGTTTTCAGACATTATAGTACACACTGGAGTGGTGACTTGACACTAAGATGGGGCGAGCCCCTGTGGGGTGTTGGTACGCAGGGTTGTGCTGGATTTATGGTTAGGTGAGGCATGAGTGTAGTATGGCTTTGCACACCGCCTAGTACTCAAACAAACAAACAAACTAACAAACTAAGTAGTGGCAGTGCTGTTGTTTTCTACGATCTTATTATGAAGATGATCACTTAAAGTTAGGCACTTGAAATCATTAGCATGTGCTACTGATTTTTAGTTCATACCACTAGAAAATACTCATTAAGGTATTCAATTTAATTCTTTGAATGTCAAAATCAGCCTAAGATTGGTGTAGATATCGCATTCTGGCCAGCATCGAATTTTCAAGCTGATCCCACAGGCCGAGTTCGAGTTCGAGTGCAAACCGCAGCTCGGCTCAAACGTTGTTTGAAGAGCCGTTCCCCAATTTTAGAATCTAAACTACCTTTCTTTGCTTCCTAACTCTTCTTTTTCGACGCCATCACGGTTAGTTTTCACATTCTCGGTCATTAATTTAGATTAGAAAACAAAAACGAGCTCGTTTGATGTTTAAGGTAAGGCTTAACTGATCCGAAGTCAAAACAGCAAAGTAACACAAATAAACTTTCCTGTAAGGTTTCACAGACCGCAGTGTTCATGTACTGTTTAGGCCACGTGAAACCTTACTGCTGTATTCACATGTTTTTACAGTGTTTACTTTAGAACACGATGTGTCTGATTGGTTCATTCTACTTGGCTAAAGGACATCGCTGAAAAATCTTAAAAACCATAATTTTAGTGTGCTTAGTACAGGCCTACAGATTAACTAATTCAGGGTTCGTGCGACTCCTTGAAATCCTGAAAATGTAGTTGAAAATAAAAATTAAATACCAGTCCTGAAATCTAGAATATGAATCTTACTGGTGTATGTATCAATAGGATGAACGGAAAGGAGACGACCGGACTAGAATAATGATGAAAAATTTAGCCCGAAAGTAGGCGAGTGTGTAGCCTGTATTATGCACTAAATTATTCTTACAACAATTTTGAAAGTTGGGATATGGTTTTGATTTTATTTACGTGTCTAATGGTTGAATACAGCAGTAAGGTTTCACGTGGACAAAACAGTACAGGAACACTGCGGTCTGTGAAACCTTACAGGAAAGTTTATTTGTGTTACTTTGCTGTTTTGATTTCGGATCAGTTAAACCTTACCTTAAACATCAAACGAGCTCGTTGGTTTTGATTTCTAATTCGTGATACTTTGACATACCAAGCTGGTTGTCTGCACTCGTTGCAGATACACTGAATTTCGCTCGCTTCGCTCGCTCATTTCAGTGCAAGTCTTTCTTTTGGAAGTTGGTTTGTTCGCAGCTATCTATCAGCGGCTTTGTCCGTATTTGTAATATAGGACGGCACACCAAATGGTCAACGGACACTTAGCTTAAACACGGGAGAATGACGTGAAATCATTATATAAATGATTCGTAAAAAAGGATAATGCTTCCTCTTTACGCGCGGGTAAATTGTTGGCTCACCAGCATTGTTAGCATTTGCTTACGCTTTCCGTCTGGCGTTTGCTGATGGGCATTGTTGCTTAAAAACAATATTTAAAACAATGTATAACAATAAAACGGATCGTTCAGGGCTCCGTAACTCCGGAACGGGACGACCAACTGAAATTTCTATTTTTATGAAGGGCACATCTCCGGAAGTAGATCTTTTCAAATGAGCTAAGAACCAGCTTTCTACGACAAATGGCTTAGTCTGTAGAGACCATTGCATGAACGTGTCCAAAGTCCATCACCACCGTATAAGACAAAAATGAAACTCACGATTCCAGCTGAAGTCCAGATATCCAATCTGACAAATCAGAAATTAATAAAGTTGGCATACGTGTTGGTCAAGTTCTACAAGGTTTATACACCAAATTTCAGTAGAAAATGTTAAACGACGGCGGAGAAATTAAGCTTCCAAATTTCAGCTTTAACATGGGAGACCGAGGTCAAACATTATGGTTTTAGTGTTACTGGAGCCCTTAGCCTTTACGTTTGGGGTCCAATAATCGGCACAGTGTATTGAACGCAGTTTACCATATCGTCCTAGATTGAACCAGGGGGTCGCAACTGTACTAGAACAATGCATTTCAAACCTTCACAAGCAGCATTCCTTCCGGCGGCAGGCTAGACGTCAATAATGCTAACATGGCGCCAGCCTACTTCCGGTTCTCGTCTGAAAGAGATTTGCGAAAAGGCCAATCCTACAATATATTTATTTTATTTATTTTATTTACAAAGTTATTGTAACCCTTTATGGAGAGCATGACGGCAATTTTAGTTTAAATCACCAGTTTTAAAAATAGAAGAAATATGGCGGCGCCTGTTGTACTCCGTTCTCGCTTCTGCTCTCGTCCTGAATGAGATTCGTGAGATACACATTTCATAATTCATCATTTCTGTCGTAGTTGTGCGACGGAGGCAACGCGACGATGGCAATGGTTGCCACAAACTTGAAAACGCTGTATCTTAAAACGATGCGAACATCAATTTATAAAATCGAACAGCTATTGGAAGATTAGTTCAAACCTTTGCCTATATACTAGGATACATTTTGTAATGAGTATCACACTTTAACTGTCGTTATTCGTGTTTTACCCTGCACGTCGGACTTGAGTTTCTCCAACCGTTTTGCACTCCATTACAATCATTATGGCGGCTGCCAACCATAATCTCAAAGACGAAGTATCACATTTGGCTGCGCCTCGAATCGTGAATCGGCTTTTTACCACATATCGTCCTAGATTGAACGTTTTACGTAACAGCAGAGTGTTCAAGATTGTTTTTATCACGCATCATAGCGTTTGGAGTTTGTGTTGGTATATAGATAGTATCATATCAAAAACCAAAACTGGCAAAAGGGGCCGCCAAGTTCCTTATGGTTCGGCCCTTCAAATGAGTGATATCAACACACCAAAACATTCGCCAAGTTAATCGCACCGCTTAATCGTTCTAAGATTAAATGAAAACTAGAACATTGCTACTTTCGCTAGCCATGTTCAAGTTTTTATTTAACGTCCAAAGTATTATTCGGTGCGATTAAGTTGGGCAAATGTTTTGGTGTGTTGATATCACTCCTTTGAAGGGCCGAACCATTCGGAACTTGGCGGCCCCTTTTACCAGTTTTGGTTTTTGATATGATATCACTCCTTTTTTTTTTTAATTGTGTATTGGCTCAACTCCACTGCCGTGCAGATATGTCATAAAGTAGCACGTCAACAAGAAATTGGTTTTCAACAATTTGCTACTACCTTTTGCCTATAGGCTGAACCATTCTCAACTTAGTCACCTCTTTATGGGGTTTTGGTTTGATTTTAATTTTGTTGTGATTTGTTTTATTTAGTTAGTTTTGGTGTTGATATCACTCCTATGAAGGGCCGAACCACTCTCAACTTAGTGGCCTCTTCACAAGTTTTTGGCTTTGTTTTTAGAGTTGGTTTATTTTTCGTGAATTGGTTATTTCTTTGGCAACGTTGTTTAGATTTATCGTGGTAAACTAGTGTGTGTCTGGGCACGCACGTCAGTATACACGTTATCATTGTCCGAACTTTGGTCGTCCAATGAGAGACGATGCCGACAATACTAACAATGGTTTTAATAATATTTTCGTACTTACGCGCCATACCACGCCATCCTCGTTACACCTCTAGGCCCCAAACCATAAAAGGTACGCAGTTCATATCGTACTGCAGCCATTCGTCCAATTTCATAGTTGGAAGCCTTCCCGTTATCTCGGCATCGATGTATAATCACCCTATGGAAATTAACATGGGGATGAGCGGACTAGAATTAGCAAGTAGCTAGCTAGCTGGCTAGCTAGTTACACATTTTCAACGTTATTGAGGGTCAGATTTTGCATTGAAAGCAGCTTAGCTGGCATTCCTACACGAGTTAAATTTTTGTCAGGTGGGTCATTGCACTTGATTTCAACACAATTTAAGCTTTTGTACCGCATTATTATTTTTCCCCTATGCTTCAAGATATAAGACACTGACGCTATAGCGCCGCGCTACAATGGTTTACAACCTCGACAATTGAATTGATGTGATGTTTGTTGTGATGATTGTTGCCTAACTTGGCGCGACACACAGCTAGTGTGTCTAGATATAATTTTAATTTTACGTAGATTTGCGTGACAAACTTTTATTATATATTAAAGAAATCTTAAATAGTTTTTTTTTTTAGTTATCATTCAGCCACAGTTTAGCTATTTCTCTGCGCTTGGAAAAAAAAAGCAACACGTTCTTGTATTCAGAAAGTGGGTTGCAAGGGAAGGAAAGTTGACATTTTTGTATCGTCGGTGTCGCCCTCGGGTGAAAGAAATTGGCAACATCGGACAAATCGCATCAGTGGTGTTTTCGGCGACCATATTGTCCAATCCAGTTGCGTGTGCTATTTTTCATCCAAAACCCAGCCGATACTGTAAAAGAGTCCTGCTTAAGTATTCAGGGTTCCAAATTAAAAATTGTGAGTGTTAAATCGACAAAGTCGGAAAAGTGTAATTTCTTCCGCAATAATATGAGGATTTGCAGTGAAGTCGAGAAAATTTATAGATATCAAATTCCTCTAGAAAAAAGGTACAGATGAAGATAACACGGTGTACCCTTATGTACGTTCACAGTCCTATGAAAGTTGTGATATCCACCCAAAACCCAAACTGGTAGAAAAACTCGCCAAGTTTCCTAAAACGATCGGCCTTTGAAGGTCACCATATCATTCAACCATGGAAAGGCCGCCAAGGTCAATCCTATTAGCCAAGTTAATCGCACCAAATAATACTTTGGACGTTAAATTAAAACTTGAAGATTGCTACAGCGAGTAGCAATCTTCAAGTTTTCATTTAACTTTCGAACTATTAGTCGGTGCGATTAACTTGGCTAACAGGATTGACCTTGGCGGCCTTTCCATGGATGAATGATATCACTACCTTCAAAGGCCGATCCTTTTTGGAAACTTGGCGGGTTTTTCAACCAGTTTTGGTTTTGGGTGGATAACAGTACTATTCGGACTTCGGCTGAAGCAATACTTCAATATCAAGTATATTGTTGTCCTACATTTAATGCATGCTTTTAGTACGATCAGCGTGAAGAATTTCGTGTTCATCGATGCTTCATGGAGAGGGCACGGGGGAGGGAGGGCACTGAAGGGGCTTTGGTGGTTTCCCATGGGGGTCCATGGCTGATTCGATTTCTACTGCTAAGAATGGAATTTGTTGGTCAGCCTCATCGGTTCGGAGCGCTGGGGATCCTTGGGGGTATTCCATGAGGGGGTCAATCGATGGGTCTATTTGTACTGCTAGCAAAGACTTGTGTACCAAATTTCATGCTTTTAGCTGGATCTGCAAGAATTTGTTGGTCAAGCCTCAGGTTGGGGGATCAGGCGGGGCCCTAGGAGATCTCGGGGGTATGTTGAAGGGTTCAGTAGCTAGTTCGATTTGTACTGCTAAGAATGGCTTGCGAACCAAATTTCATGCTTTTAGCTCGATCTGCAATAATTTGTTGGCCAAGCCTCACGGAGGGGGCACGAGGAAATATTTCATGGAGTTCCATGGCTGGTTCGATGTGTGCTGCTAAAGATGACTTGTAATCCACAATTCAAGCTTTTAGCTCTATCAGCAAGAATTTATTGGTCAATCCTCAGGGAGTGAGTGCAGGGGCTCGGGGACGTGGGGGGGGGGGGCTTGGGTGTATTTAATGGGGGTTCCCTGGCTGGTTCGCTTTATACTGCTAAGAATGACTTGTGTACCAAATTTCATTCTTTTAGCACTATATGCAAGAATTTGTTGCTGAGGTTTCAGGAACGGGGACACTGGGGGACTTGGGGGGTATCGTTAGGGACTTCCATATATAGCTAGTTCGATTTGTACTGCTAAGAATGACTTGCGTACTAAATTTAATGCTTTTAACTCGCTCTGCAATAATTTGTTGGTCAAGCCACACGGGGTGGTGGGAGGCACTGGAGGGGGCATAGGGGCTATTTCATGGAGTTTCATAGCTGATTTGATGTACACTATATTGCTAAGGAAAACTTGTGTACCACAATTCATGCTTTTAGCACTCTATCAGCAAGAATTTGTTGGCCATCAGCGTCACGAAGGCCTGGTGAGTGGGGGCACCGGGGAGGGGGGGGGGGCCGGGGGATTTCTTAAAGGGGTATCTCAAGGGCGTTCCACATATAGTTTGATTTGTACTGCTACAAATGACGTGTCTACCAAATTTCGTGTTTTTAGCTCGACATGCGTGATTTTCTTGCTTGATAGCTAGCTGTACTAGTGACAGGAAAGTCCCAACGACAACAAGAAAATGGCAATGCTGAGGAGGCCAAACGGTTCGACTGTTGTCATTAAAAATTTTAATGCAGTGACACAATCCCAAATAGCGAATTTCGTTCGTCTATGTCAATTTTGGGAATTACGTTTCCCCAACAAGAATAACACCAACACCAACAATACTGTAGTCACATTAAAATAGCGTTCACAAGGCGCTGGTCCTTGGTAATACCTAAACTTTAAGCCATAAAAATTGAAAATCGATTGATTGGTTCGATCTCTAGGTGAAAGCAAAATTTCCCTCAAGAAGAAGAAGAAGAACAACAACAAGACTAATTAGTCACATTAGTCCAAACCCTTGTCCATAACTACGTTTTAAGTTATAAAACTTGAAAATGGTTTTATTCGTTCAAGCTCCAGGTGAGGGTCAAAGGATTTTAGCGAGCGTTAACCGCACCCGGTCATCTGCCCGACGAAGCCCTAAGGCCCTATGTCTGCAACACCCGGAATGGATTCTCAGGAGGTCACCCACCCAAGTACCAAGCTCCAGGTGAGATTTAGTCACAACAACAACAACAACCAACAAACAAACAAACAAACAAACAGCAACAACCAAACAACAAACAACAACAAACAAACAACAACAAACAACAACAAACCAACCAACGTGGATGCCCAACGGTTCGATCGTTGCCATTAAAGGTCTTAATCAGGGATATTACGACACAACTCAAATGCCGAAATTCGTTGGTCTATGTCCTGGGCCCCACAACGGGGGGGTCAGGTGGAACCGCTGTGCCCAGGCCCGGCCACTCAAGGGGCCCATACGGCTACAAAAATTGTTTTTCGCAATTGTGAGTTTTGATGACTATGAGTAACACAATTCGATTTGTGGGTATTTTTATACTCCCTACAAACAACAACTCCACTCCTACGGCAACGAGCACGTACAGGGCAAGCTTATCAGCTTGTGAGGTAGGGAAGCCAACAAACGTAAGCAGCCCGGATTAATAAACGAACCAACCCGTTGAGCACAATTGTGGCCGACGAAATATTGTAACATAGTGTAACCTTTTTACGATTTCAGTCAGAAGAGGGTGCCCGCTGTTGTAGTAAGTCCCAGACGCGTAACTTGGACGTGGGGGCCCTGTCTATGTCATTTCTGGGGGAAACTAGGGTTTCAGAGTTCGACGTTTAATATGGAAGTCCAGGTTGAGGCGGACCGCGTTCCATGATTAGAATGCGTGGGACGGACGGGCATCTTATGACGTGTTATTGATGTACTACAGGTGTCCTACAACACTAAGATTCCTCGCTGACGTGGACGCCTCACAGGTACAGCAAAGAATACATTCGTGGGAAGGTGTTTTGTCTTTCCACCAGATGTCAACAACCTAACCTAATCTATTATACCTCATCACATCACGAAGAAAGTGAATCTGGAGAAAGAATTCACTTAAAGACGCATTGTCACCGACAGCAAATCGTACAAATTTATTCTGGCGTTAGCTTTGTGATGTCGTTAGCTTTTACCGTTGCTCGAGGTCGTACCAAATTTTCACTCAATAATTAAAGGGATACACCTCCCAGCGCCATTTTTCTCGATCCTCCACATCAAGTACGGCCCCAAAGGTCTATTTCCTTAACGTTAGTCTTTCCCTTGCTAAAATTCCTTTTTAAAATGTGGCGTCTAGGAGATTTTCTGTTGAATATAATGGAACTTATTTACTAACGACCCGTCACTAAATCATGCATTGCGCGCGTACAATAATCATGACGTTTCATCTCTGTGTGTACATCTACTAATTTTCTAATAATTACCATGAGATCTAAAAATCGAATAGACTAATGCGATAAAAATTAAAATTAATTATTCCAATAGATCGCCGAAGCAAAATTATAAGACACTAGCCTAGAAAATTATAAATTGTGATTTTAAAATACGAGAATCATTCCGGTTTGTGACGACACAATCAATGGGTTCACGCTGGCTGGACTATTAGGCACAATGCCAATTGAGACAGTAGCTACGTTTTCGTTGCGAGGAACGAAGCTACCGTCTCAGTTGACCTTAGCTGTGGTAAATACCGGGACGTGATCGTCGCGTGGGTGTTGTGAGGCAGGCGGAAGGTTATAAGGCAGGCGGTATGTTGCTTTAAAGCGACATGTGGCTTGTTTATTTAAGAGAAATAGCGTTGTACCCTCGCTTGATGTAAGCAAGTGCTAGATAGTACTTGATAACGCTAGAGGCGCTAAGTTCTACAAACTTCATTCGGTGACAATGCGCCTTTACGTTCGTCTACCTATTACGGACCCCAAATATAGATGCACTGCGACGAGCCATTATAGTTTTTGTATTTTGTTTCGTCACAATCCTCATCTGTCCACTTTTTCTCTGCAGGTATCCTGCTTGAGGTGTCAGTTTAGGAGTAAACCAAAGTTATGCAGGCAGGCTCGGATTGGGAGGGGTTGGGCCTCACAGATGCCCCACGGGTATGGGGGGGGGGGGGGGGCTGAGGAAGTGCTAAAGCCAGAGTAATTTTAAGAAATCTGCGTGGATTTGAAACATTTTCCAACAAGTTAGAGATGACGGTGACTGTCATAGGAATTCATTCCAGATTTTTCCAAAAAAAGAATTGATTTTAAATAAGAGCCTCCTGCAGTGTGGGGTTGGGGACGAGGGGGGGGGGGGGGGGGGTATACTGTAAGCTGGCGTGTCTAATGAAATGAGCGTGAATTAGAAACGTGTTCGTGCAACATAGAGATGCAATTTTCATACGAATTAATTTCAACTTTTTCAAATATAAATATTTTCTTTGAAACGAGGGCCCCCTCCCCCCCACCCTATAATAGAGCAGCGTCAAGTGACGTCATATTGGCTACGAGACACCATTTGGAGGTAATAGCTACAAGGTGCACTAGATTAAAATGTAACGGAAAACAACGGCACTTATAGTCAAGACAGTGCTTTGAGAGCGGATTTCTTAGGCCTAAAAGAATGTTGTTTTCTCCAACAACAAAAATCATGCGTTATAGGCTTAAGAAATTCAGTCTAATAGCATTGGCTTCAGTAAGACGACCTTCCTTTTTCCCACCAGTGCACCTTGCAGCTAACCCAGTAACTAGCTCCACCATAGAGTTATACACAATAATATTACGTCGTGTCACTGCTCTATAGTGGGGGCCTCCCCGCAGATCTCCGGCTTCCCAGGCGGTCAATCCGGTGCTGTACGCAGGCATTTTCTGGGTTTGAGCAGTGCTAAATAGTCCGAACCAATTTTAGACGATGAGTAGGCTACATCCAGCATCAGGAAGTGGTGTTGCAGCAAGCAGTTTGTTGATCGACCGGCGATTAAACGGAAAATAAAAATTGGTAGGGTGGGTTATTTTTCCAGTGAACAAATTTGGTGCAGTGATCATCAGTAACCCTCTCTTAAGGTTAGATTGTAGTTTAGGTTGGATTCTCCCTATTTAAGAAAAAAAGAGTTAAGTGGGTAGCTATTTCCTCGTGCACGGCCTAAATTGTTAGGTAGGGTATACATCGAATATTTCTGGCGCTCGGGAGGTCATTACCCCCCCCCCCTCACCCAGCCTCTTTCCGCGCCATAAAAAAGTATGAACTTGTGATAATTCTAAAATGGTTAGGGTTAAAACCGTGCCGAAAGGGTGCCCGCACATTGGATCGTAAGCCTCCCCCCCCCCCCCACTTTCTTTGGATAGCCCTTCGGTAAATAAAATTATAAAGAACGCACATAAAACAATGGCAAAAATCATTAAAGCAAATTATGCGAGAATTGTAATATAATGCCATGGTTTCAAGCTTGTCTGTGGTGTCTATGAATGGCGGTAACTCTATCTTAAAAAAAAAATAGTAAAGCTTTTTTCTTAAATGAACTTTGTGGTGCCTTTAATTGCTTGAAACGTATTGTCTACTCATTTTAAGCTCTGCCAAATTTTATCTTCTTGCGTTTTAGATTCATGACTTACGTTCACTTTTGTGATCGTCTGTGATCATGAGTTTTTTCTTCATTTTTACCGGGGAAGGGGGGCTTTTAATCTTTATTTAATTTGTGTGTCTAGTATACAGTGGAATTTGTGTATACGTGCGTATTGCCCATCTCACAAGATTTACTCATTCTGTGCTATCTTTAAAGGGACGTACTCACCAAGGGGCCATTCACAAATGACGTTAAATAAATTTTCTCCTATTTTTTTTAATCCCCTCCTTCCATATAACGTCTTGACATACTACGTTTGCAACCCCCTAGAAAACGTCGAACCCCATCTCTATTCTTGACTGATGAAAAGGGATAATTTTAAATCCAGTAGCAAAATTAGTCCGATTTTCACCGAAATATCTGATTACCTTTCTTTTTTTTTTGTTCTTCATCCCGTTTGAAAGTTATTTCTTGGCTTGGTAAGAGAAAGATTATGTCCGAAACTGCCACACTACCTCGAATACTTACACCTATTTCTTGCGTGACGTTTTTTTTTTTTTTGTTGGATAGGCGCCCAAATGAGATGAATCAATTTTTTTGTATCTACATCAAGTACATTCACGAACCTTTAGTTGATGGTCTACACAATCTTACACAATTCTTACACAATTTTACACAGTCTTACACAAATTCTTACACTTTCTTACACAATTTTTACACAATCTTGTGCAGGCTTGCACAAATTCTTACACGATCTTACACAATTCTTACACAAACTTATAAGAGTGGCGTTCAAAAGTCCACTTTAAAATTCTCTGATTTTTCCAGGTTTTTCAGACCAATACCAACACCTTTCCCGGATTTTTTTTTTTGGGGGGGGGGGGGTCGAAGGAAGATGCAGTACAGGACTAAAGAAATTTTTTTTTAACATTTCATTCAAATCGCAATAACTATTGTGTCCGAGGCCTATCTGAGTCCTGCAAGTATTTTATGAGAATTATTTTCCGTCTTCCTGGAAGGGGCGGCTTTAATCGATGGCCGCCATTGTTTTTGCAACCATCTTGGATATCAACAAGGCACTCTGCTACTAAAAACGTACAATCGATTATCTGTGGCCTTTCTGCGGAGAACTCAAGATAGGCCACGGACACTTTATACATCGTATTGCTTTGCTAGACCAAAAATAGCATGCCCTAACTGGTACTGGTCAAGAGCAGGAAAAGGATACAATCTGAACAAAACTAAAAACTCGTTTAACACGTAACTACATTACTTAGTTTTCGCTTTATCAGACATTTTAACTGAAATAAAGTGAAGGTTTTAGAAGTTAAAAATTAAATCCGAATTACCTATTCTTTATGGGTGAAAGATTTTCCGGAAAATGCTCAAATTTCCTGATTTTCGGTAAATATTTTTCAAATTCCCTGATTTTTTCCTGAATTTTCCTTAATTGATAAATTCCCCATATTTTCCCCTGATTTTTCCATACTTGATAAATTCCCTAATTTTTCCCTGAATTTTCCGTACTTAACAAATTCCCTGATTTTTCCCTGAATTGTCCATACTTGATAAATTCCCTGATTTTCCCTGAATTTTCCATAATTGATAAATTCCCTAATTTTTCCCTGAATTCTCCATTATTGATAAATTCCCTGATTTTTCCCTGAATTTTCCATACTTGGTAAATTCCCTGATTTTCCCTGAATTTTCCATAAATGATAAATTCCCTAATTTTTCCCTGAATTTTCCATATTTGATAAATTCCCTGATTTCCCTGAATTTTCCATAATTGATAAATTCCTTAATTTTTCTCTGAATTTTCCATACTTGATAAAATCCATAATTTTTCCCTGACTTTTCCATAATTGATAAATTCCCCTTATTTTTCCCTGAATTTTCCATACTTGATAAATTCCTTGATTTTTCCCTGAATTTTCCATAATTGATAAATTCCTTGATTTTTCCCTGAATTTTCCATAATTGATAAATTCCCCTGATTTTCCATACTTGATAAATTCCTTGATTTTTCCCTGAATTTTCCATAATTGTTAAATCCCTAATTTTTCCCTGAATTTTCCATACTTGATAAATTCCCTGATTTTTCCCTGAATTTTCCATACTTGATAAATTCCCTGATTTTCCCCTGAATTTTCCATATTTGATAAGTTCCCTTTATTTTTCACTGAATTCTCCATACTTGATAAATTCCCTGATTTTCCCCTGAATTTTCCATATTTGATAAATTCCTTGATTTTTCCCTGAATTTTCCATACTCGATAAATTCCCTGATTTTTCCATAAATTTCCATACTTGATAAATTCCTTGAATTTTCCCGGTTTACCAGGTAGAACGCCACCCTTCTTATGCAAGTTCTTACACAATCGTTTGTTATTTCATCATTCTGAAGTGTGCGGCCTTTTGCTTTATTACTAGGATTACATTATGCTTATCCCAAGCCTAATTACTATTCTCGTATGTATAGCCGCTGCACATCTCACGAAGCCATCTCATGCTGTGTTATTTTTAAAGGAACATACTCACCAAGGGCTATACACAAATGATCCTCTCTCGCTATTTCAGTGCTGCAGAAGTGCGTTGAAAACAAGGCCGACTCGGATAAAAAAGATCTGTGCGTCGAGCGAGACAAGGCTCTTTTATCCGTATTGCAGCATCGTTACTGTTTAGTTCAACACTACAAATTTCCGTAAAATTACGGTAAATAAAACTTGGTAATTTGTTTTCAGTTCTTTTAACCGTAAAAGAGTAGGCGCAATTCCTAGTCGATAATTAATCTAAGTGAGAAGTATTGTCTTTATGCACTAAGGTGTCATGTGTCCTCTACCATTACGCCTGAACCACATGTTCACTTCTGTAGTCACTTGGCTGTATGATGCATCCGAAGCGATATGGTATAAAGTGCTGGAAACAAATCTCCAGGTCTTTATACCGTAATTTTACGGAAATTTGAAAGGCAAGTTACTTTAAAATTGTTTAATAAATAAATAAATAGATGAATGAATGAGCCACGTGACTGGCGAATGACACTTAAACGCACGAGATTTAATATTTTCGGCCGAAATCTGTCTTGTTCACACAAAAATGACAAACACAAATAAAAGAGATCTCAAGCTCAGACACAAGTTATGACGTCCGCCATCTTGTGAAGTCATCCCCCCCCCCCCTTTTCTCAGAAGCCCCCTTTCTAATGATCAATTCAATATTCTTCATATTCATGTTCATGCTGGCTTTGTCATTTTTTCCGTCTGGAAAAGGCAGAAAGTCAATCGCCGATCGCCGTGTTTCAAAACGAGTAAAGTCAGCAGTAATTGAGTTTTATAACCATTTGTAACCATTTTCTGCATTCTTCATACTAAGAGAACTTTCACTATGAACCAGATTTATAAGGGGGCAAAAGAGGTAATTGCGTCAGGGGGGGGGGGCGGGGGGGGGGGGGGGGGGGGGCGCTATGGAAAAAAATATAACTAAAAGTTTACTTCAGTTTGTTAGATGCAGCAATATCATAAAATAATCATGCGGTTATACAAATTTATCCTGACGCTAAATAATTTCCTCGAGAATATGGGAAGAAAGTACTAACCAGAACCGGATACGGCAATGATGTATCATAAAGTGCTTCTGCTTCCAGGGCTCTGTCCAAGATCCTGCTGGGGAAGGTAACAGTGCTCCCCAAGACCCCTACCTGGGTTTGATCGGTCTCCCTCCAGCAGTTTTTTTACCTGAACTTCTGGAGATACCTTCCGAACCTGAAATGATCCGCTCCTCCCCCCGCCCTCCCTGGTTAAATCCGGCCCGGACTTTCACTAAGGCGTATTATTGCAAATGGTTACGAGTTGTTCATGTACCGCTCGGGGCCACTAACCATATACGTCGTGCTCCATTACAGCGGCTACTAAAAATCGATTTTTATATCTTTGAAAATGTTTGACGAATGAATTTCGTCTTGGAGATCGTTTTTGTCATGCAAAGTTCCCCTATGAAATATAAACAGAATCAGAAGAAAAATCCGTACGTTATCGTTTCCTAAACAGACAAACACGCAGACAAACACACACAGAATCCACATTCGGTCTAGTATCGACCTCGCTCGGTTCGCATGCTCGGCCAGTAAATCTTGAATTGGACGCTTGCGTACATGTGCCAGTTATAGAATTTTTGAATAATACTTTCAGTTTTTATTATGCCAAAGCCTTTTATTTTCATATCTACACTGTCACGTTTGACGAAGTTATTATTTCGTTGCTGCTGATTAGGGATAGCGTCAATGCTTACTTAAATGAAATGACCACCCACCCATCTGTATCGTATTTATTGACGTCCAAACGCTCTAAGGTTTAATTATGTTATTTTTTTTCTTTGCTCCTCCAGGTGACAGAGCCAGAATAACTTAATGCTGAATTAATTTTTCTGATTGGTCTCACCCATGTGTGCCCCACTAACGTGCAGTGGTGGGGACACGGGCGTCAAATGTTCAGTGTTGTCGACTTGTACGAAAGACTTCAATACATAGGTCCACGCAACTTCAGACTGGCTCTATAAACATAAATGTCTATACCAAAACTTACCTTAACCATTTCGACATTCTATCAAAGTGGTAACGAAGCTGTATGTCAATATTTAGCCTTGTGAGATTACAAGATACGTTAATTTGAGAAAGAAAGTCAACTGCCCCTGCGAGTTCTGTTTGGTCTCCACACTTGTTGAAGGATATTGACAACGTAGAATTTGTTCAGCGAAACTTACAAGAAAGACAAGATACACTAATTTGAGAATTAAAAAAAGGCAGCTGCCCCCTACGAGTTCTGTTTGGTCTCCACACTTGTTGGGGATATTGACAACGTTGAATATGGTCAGCGAAATTTCACAAAATACCTGTGTAGGATGAAAAATAAGGAGCCGGTCATTATTTACATCTGGGGAGGAAATGAAAAAGTGGCCACCAAATTGTCCGATGGTTCCCCTCCCAAAATCCTGAAAAAAGACAATCCCAGGGCAAAAAATATTCTTTCCCCCACCCTACAAAAACGTCAGCCATGACTTGTGTACGTGCATGTTGTTGAAAACATTCAAAGAAGTGTTGTTTAAACCACCTTTGGACAGAGATTCACAATTCACGACAGCAGCATAATTTTTGATGTACGGGACGATTATTGGCATTACCAAGGCAGTTCGAATAAGCATGCCATGCCCTTCATATCTTCAGCACCTGCAGTCCTGCAATATGAAAAATTCCCTTTGGTGCAAAAATGATTTTTTCAAAATGGAGGGGGCTGTTCCCCCTCCCCCCCCCCCTCCCCCGGTCTCCAGAAGCTACGACGTTTTTAGAAATGTTGATTACTGGATTACGGGCCTAAAAAACGTATGACCCGCCCCCCTCGAGAGTTTCCTGAAAATCTCTGGTCACCAATTTCCTTCGGCCACTGCCCCACCCCCACGAGATAAATAATGACCGGTTCCAACGTTCATGGAAATAGCATTACAAATTATTGCAATCTTTGCCGTTAGCCCCTCTCCAACAGTAAAACCATAAAAAGCCAGGATTTCCAGTCAAATGTGAACTGAACGACAAATTCCACCCAGATCTGTCGCGTAAAATATTCTACCTCGACGGCAGAACTTTTTATCAGTACTACTACCGTTACAATTGAATTGAATAATGACTTTCTTACAATGAAGTCTCACAAGTGAACTTGGTGGGTGGACCACTGGCGTGGTCCTTGACACGGACACTTTACAACAATGTAAATAAGAAAGATGTAGTAATAATCGTATTTATAAACCGGTATTTTTTAAATTAAAATTGTTTACAATGCCCTTGACACTGCTAGTATGACAATTAATAATGCGTGCAAGCAATTCATTACAACGCTCCTGTAGAAGGAAATTGTACGTGGTGCAATAGTGTAGCTTTAAATGTAACTTTTCTTCGCGTTTAGACATTTTTCCTTGAATGGAAGCGCTCTTGTTGAAAATTGCGTCTTTGCTTATTATCTGAAAAGTAATTTAATTTCGATTAACATTTGTGTATTTTTATTTTCAAAAATGTATCCGAAAAATCTCTTTAGACAAACAGAAACAATAATAATAAAAAATATCATTATAATTCAGGAACAAATCATACAGTCAAAAAAGCCAATATACAAAATTTAATTTAATTTCGATAAAAATTTCGTATTTTTTTTTTTTTTTAAAGAATGTATTACCCATAAAATCTCTTTAGCCAAACATAAATTCCGAAAAATGTATTCATAATTCAGGAGTGATCTTAGTAGAAGAGATGGCGAAACAAAAAAATAAATAAAAATAACGAAAACAACGACGCTCTAACCACACGACGTCAAAACGGCAGCAACAAGCGCGCCGTCTACCGAGCGGCAAGCGAACCAAGCTCAAGCCACCAAGAATGGATGGGCTACGTACGTTGTATGTGCTTGATTAAATATTTGGAGGACTATAATTGAAATTCTTTCGAAAAATTCTTGCTTGTCCGTCGTCGTCGGAGTGAAAGGCATGGCGGGCGGCTTGCGACCAAATTCAACAAGAGAAGAATGTGATTGGTTCAGACTGGATTCTGAGGCAGCCAATAGCCTGAGGGCAAACCAATAACAGGGCGCTGCTTGCATATTACGGAGATATATAGCTATGGTCTACCTTGGAAGAAAGAAAGGGCGGGGGGTGGGGGGGGGGGGGGAGAGGGGCGTCGAGAAATGGTGGAGGTTACAGCAAGTAACCCTAACTATTGCGTCTGGTGTGTTAAAGAGACTCTTCTAACCCAACCCTTTGCAAAATACAACCAATACCAAGAATTTGTAACTAAAAAGTCCTTATTGAAAGTCCTTTAGATTCGTCCCTATTAGTTCAGCATAAAAATGAGGTTTTAGGTCTAATCAATACGAAATACCACCACTGAAGTAAACGAAATTACAGGTAGGGTGACGAAATGCGATGGGGGCTAGCATTGCTACTTTAAATAGAGGAAAACGACGTCAACGTCGTGAACAGCGTAAAAGTAAACATTATAAATCGAAATTACTTCGTAAACGGACGTATCAGATACGACGTCCACGAGACCCAGGAATATACCGAGCTAATTGAGGAAGAGAACTTATAGGAAGACAATAATTAGCATAAACTTAGACGAAGACTAAAAGACTGTAAACTAAACAAGACAAAAATACATCAAAATATTAGTAAAGAACGAGTACAGAATTCAACAGAATTAAATAAGAAAGTAAATAAATATAAACAAATCTTAAACGCCTCGTCAAGGCCTATCGAGATACAAACCAAGCTTGCATCATGAAGTGGGATGCTCCAAGCTTCGCTCAATGGGTGAGAGTGGCCAGATGGCGGAGAGCATGAGCTTGACTCGACACCATTTACAACTATCAGGAGCGAATGATATATACACGTCCGTGATATATATACATTCCTGCTATCTAGTTCCGTCTCGTCCTTGCTTTCAACTTCAGAGCAATATACTCACTTCGTTGCTTTCAACAAGCGAAGGAACACACAAATACATTTCTTTTTACACAACAAACAAGCTACGTGCCTCCTTAATTATTAAGGCTGAAGTTTTGGCCGTCCACGTGCACCAGGGACCAATCAGTATAGTTTAGCCTGACGACATCACGGGCGCTTTTTTCCAGTTATCGACCGTTTGGAAACGCAGATTTTGAACTGCTAGATGGGCGACATCTAGTGACAGTGATATGGTTAACCTTGACCGCGTGCTCCCTGGTGCACGTGGATGCACCAACTTTACATTCACCAATTAAGAGGCACGTGGCTTGTTTGTTGCGTAAAAAGAAATTTCTTTGCGCATTCCTTCACTTGTTGAAATCAAGTGTTACAAAAATAAATAATGGCAGACGGCACCAGACGTTGCAATCTGTCTATCGGTATTGCAGTAGCGCAGCTACAGGGTGGCAAGGGTGCCACCGGCCCCCATCCTCAGGGGGCCCCCGAAAGAAAAATATTATTTAGATTTAAAAAAGGATCTTTTGTGTTTTATTTAATTTGATACAAACGGTATTTAAAAAATAATTTCCAGCCTCTCAGTCCGTCCATCCATCTCCCTATCATTAAAAAAAATGTGGTGGCTCATAAAAAAAAAACGGACGAGCTGAAAATTTTTCAAACTATTTTCCGAGTTTTTTTCTTCAAAAAAAGTGAAAATAGGGACCACATGACTGGAGTACGACATAGTGGTCCGTATTTTTACCATAACAAAAAAAAATTAGAAAAAAGTATGAACATAGACATTTTTATGGGCCATCGTGTACGGTATATTAAGAGGGGTAACCCCCAGGGGCTAATTTACACAATGTAGCTACGCCACTCTTTACCTCCAAAACAAAATTACTGTGTCGGCCACTGAGAAAATCGGCTCATAATACACGAAATTTAAGCTATCGAGCCAGTCTAACCCGCAATCCGACTGTAACTTGCCATTCTTTATTTAGCGTTTGATGAGACCTTCAGAAATTATTCGTCCAATACTCACTTCTGGATTTACAGTACTGCTAAATAGATTTGAACTGCCGCGAAGGATGACGTAATCAACACGAAGCTTCTGATTGGTTCCCCACGTCGCCCGTAGCAACCAAACGACCGCAGCCAACAGAAAATGGATGTGTGAGCATTACAGGAAAGCCAACCGTACAGGACTTTAGCTAGCGAACAGTTACGTAAATTGGCATTAGTAAAGTAGTTAAAATAAGGTCCTCGGTAACCTAACGGAAACTACACCAAAAATATATTACTCGTTAATCTAAACACAACTAACAAGGCTAGATATTATTCCTTCTTTGTTTAGGTGTAAAAAAAAATTGAAAGTTGGAATCTTCTGCAATCTACCATTACGAAAATATTACGTAATACAACATTAAATAACCGTTTTTCGCTGATTTTAATGACCAGTGTTTTTTTTTTTTTTGTTTTTTTGCCAGATGCAGTGGTTTTAATTAATGGCTTTTGCAGTAGTTTAATGCTGCAGTAAGGTTTCATGAGGATTAAGCACTACAGCTCCAGAATATCGTGTTATCTGAAACCTTACACGAAAGCGTATTTGTGTTCCTTTTTGTTTCAACTTCGGTTCGAGTTCGTTTTGATTTCTCACCATCTTTTGCATGAGTGGCGCTAAACATTCTCTGAAATGGAAGGGTCAACGATTCCCCCGCCCCCGATCCCTTGTAATGCGCAAACAGGTTCGTGAAATCATCTGCTGTGACCCTAATATTTCAGTAGTGAAAGGAATTTGACGTGAAATCAAAAGATCAGGTGTGGTGCCAGAGGTTGTGGCAGTGAGAAAATAGAAACATTTACGTTCGAAATTTCCATGATCCATTTTTTTTTTCAGTTACTACATTAGCTACTTCTGCTGCTTCCAGCCATTTCTAGACAAAAATCTCAGTTACTCCCCACCAACAGGGTGGCAATGCTTCCCCCCCACCCCTACCACAGCCTCTGGCACCACACCCGATCTTTTGATTTTACGTTAAATTTTCCTTACACTACTGAAATATTAGGTTCAAAGCAAATGATTTCAGGAACCTGTTTGCGCAATACCAACGATAGATGCCGGGGCTGTAAGAAAACATGGAAAATAAAGTATTTTGCGGAGAATAAAATCGTTTAAGATATTACCGTAATTTGATTTGAATTCAGATTTTAGCTATAAGACCTTATTTTTTTTTATTGAGTGTTTGGTTAAAAACATTTAAAAAAAAACTGATTTTATGTGACAGATTGGCATCAAAGTGTATCGCCTGTTATTACCCGACTCGAACGCCGAATTTCGTAATGTCTAATGAACCAGCTCATGAATACCAGCGGCAACAACTTGGGGTGGGGGGGGGGGGACAGGAGAAGATCCTCACCGCAAGACCAGATAGGCATTTATTGCAAGCTGAATTCTGAAAACAGCCACCTTTATAAACGTTATAAACGATTGTTTAAAATTCAGCTGTTTTACAGGGTTGTGTTGGAATTAAGGCGACCCCCCCCCCTTCTCTACCTTCTAGACTTTTTAGCTAAATTTCATTTATTTTTTGCCGTCCCTCCTTTTCCCTCCAGTGGCTTTGCTTCAGGGTGGCAAAGATCAAGGGACCCAGAAAGAAACACAAATTATTTAGATTTGAAAAAGGTTCCTTTGTAGTACACTAGTTTTATTATTTAATTTGACATAATCGGTATTTTAAATAATTATTTCGAGCCTTCCCGTCCGTCCTGCCCCCTATCATTACAAAAAATAATGTGGTTGCCCAAAAAAAAATGGACGAGCTGACAATTTCTCTTAAGTCTAAAGTTTTTTCCCCGAGTTCTTTTGGTTTTTTTTCAAAAAAATTGAAAATAGGGACCACTTGACTGGATTACGAAAAAGTGGTCCCTATTTTCACTTTAACAAAAATTAAAAAAAAATAAATTAGAAAAAAGTATGGACTTTTACGGGTCATATTAAGGAGGGGGCCCTTGGGCTAATTTGCCACCAGAATTTTTATTGGCCATCATGAGTATTGAGGAAGGGGGCTAATTTGCCACCGTCCCCACATAATGAGGCTACGTCATTGTTCGATAAATAGGGACTTTTAAGGCGAACAAAACCACTGAAAAATCACTGGACCACGATCTCCAAAGATGGTCAAGATGGAGACAGTGTATTCTGTGTTCCGTTCTTGGAGTGGGAGCGAGGGGAGTGGGGGGATGTTTTACCAACACTCCTACTGCTACTCCACTCCCTTTAGTTTTGGTGCCCGCACAAGACAAACAATATTTCCTACCTGCACGTCCACGGTTAAGTATAGGGTAATTCGAAAACCGTGATCAAAATGACTCAAATTTATGGAATCCCGTATTGAACCCTACCTCCTAGTTTTAATGGTTCGGCCCACATCCGGTGACGTCCTTGAGTGGGTGATCGCCACTCCTAAGGTCAAGGCATTGATGAATGGGGGGAGGAAGGAAGGAAGGAAAAAACATCACAAGGTAGAAGATCCACGAGATCTAGTTCTGGGCGGCACTGGACCATTAGATTCGGACCAACCTATGTCTACGTCGTGTGATGATACATTGACCTATGAGCCTACGAGGTATTTTCGTAGGTGGGGTACCGTTTCGGACGGACTGCGGTGTGTGTGCAGCCGACGCAACTGTGGCAGGATTGGAACATGGGAAAATAATATCAAAACGAACCAGTGGAAGAATGGTCATGTTGATAAAGGCGTATGGCTGTGATTTGACTTGTTCGTCAGTTCAAAGCTGGGTCACGTCCCTTGAATGAACCGTAAGTGCATAAAGGTGGCTTACTGCGGTACGTTGTTTCTAGAGTACCATTTTAGCTGATAGGCTTGAATTCTGTTTACATTTTTACAAGGGCGACTCAAAATATGGGGGGGGGGGGGACGGAGAGAGTCTAACTGGAAAATCGCATAATTGGAAAAAAAGTATACAGTATAACAGTGTAACGGAAACTCGTCTAGTACGAAATTTCGTTTAATGGAAAATTCGCCTAACACGAAATTGGTATAATGGAAAATCGTCAAATGTCCCTGCCGCGCTCGCTGCAGCTATGCGTATAACTTCAGAAACTGAAGCTATATTATTGTCCAGTTAGACGTTTATTCATTACACGCCTATCCATTACACGATATTCCGTTTCGATGACTTCCCAGATTGTTTATTTAGTCAGGTATTAGACAATTATCCTATTAGACGACTTTCCTTTTGGTCCTTTACCCCCCCCCGTACCAATTTTTTTTATGCGAACGGTGGAATGTGTAGCGAGAATTATACATTGATATTCTCACTAAGCTCCGCAATAGTACCCTCCCCAAACAAACCTCGTTAACGATTCCCACCAATCTTTTCGGCCGTTTGAAGGCGTCATATCAAACACCTAGCTCTTTTGCCGAGTTAATCCCGACCGAGTGAATTAGTAGTTCGAAAGTTAACTGAAAAATCAGAAAATTGCTTTTACTGGGCAATTTTCAAGTATTTCATTTAACATTTTGAAGTCTTAGTCAGTGGGATTAACTCGGCAATAGTGCTTGGTGTTTGATATCACGACTTCAACCGGCTGACGAGCTTGGCGAATCCTTAACAACTTTTGTTTTACATGTTTTGTTGTATGTCTGCGGCTCTGTTTGTTTTGTCGATGTCAATATGATTGTTAGTATTTAGTTTGGTAGATGGCCCAGGAAGAATCCAAGCTCCGTGAATAAAATAAAATCTGTTGCAATTCTGCCATAGTATCTAAACACACGCCTAGTGTGTCGCACCAAGTTAGGTAACAATCGTCACAACAAACATCACATCAATTCAATTGTCGAGGTTGCAAGCCATTGTAGCGCGACGCCATAGCGTCAGTGTCTAATATCCTGAAGCAGAGTTGAGCACATTGCAGGTACTTGGATAAAAATAATAATGCGATACAAACGCTTAAATTGTGTTGAAATCAAGAGCAATGACCCACCTGACAAAAACTAACTCGTGCAGGAAGGCTAGCTAAGCTGGCCTCAAAGCAAAATCTGACCCTCGATAACGTTGCAAATGTGTAACTTTAGCTACTAGCTAGCCAATTCTAGTCCACTCATCCCCATTTTAATTTCCATAGGGCGATTATTCATCGATACCGAGATAACGGGAAGGCTTCCAGCTATGAAATTGAACGAATGGCTGCAGTAGGATACGAACTGTGTACATTTTATGGTTTGGAGCCTAGGGGTGTAACGGGGATGGCGCGTAAGTACGAAAATATTGTTATAACCATTGTTAATATTGTCGGCATCGTCTCTCATTGGCCAGCCAAAGTTCGGCCAATGACAACGTGTGTACTGACGCGCGTGCCTAGACACACACTAATGTAGCACGATAAATTTAAACAACGTTAACAAAGAAATTGTATTCACGTCCAATTCACGAAAAATAAACCAACTGTAAAATCATAGTAAAATAAACAAAGCCAAAAACTGGTGAAGAGGCCACCAAGTTGAGAGTGGTTCGGCCCTTCAAAGGAGTGATATCAACACACCAAAACTAATGAAATAACACAAATTACAACAAAATTAAAACCAAACCAAAAACCTATAAAGAGATGACTAAGTTGAGAATGGTTCGGCAAAGTGTTGAAAACCAATTTCTTGTCGACGCGCCACTTTATTACACATTTGCACAGGTGGAGTTGAGTCTAATCACAATTTTTTAAAAAAGGAGTGATATCATATCAAAAACCAAAACTGGTAAAAGGGGCCACCAAGTTCCGAATGGTTCGGCCCTTCAAAGGAGTGATATCAACAAACCAAAACATTCGCCAACTTTACTTGCACCGAATAATACTTTGGACGTTAAATGAAAACTTGAACGTTCTACCGAAAGTAGCAATATTCTAGTTTTCATTTAACCTTCGACCTATTAAGCGGTGCGATTATCTTTGCGAATGTTTTGGTGTGTTGATATCACTCCTTTGAAGGGCCGAACCATTCGGAACTTGGCGGCCCCTTTTACCAGTTTTGGTTTTTGATATGATTGATATTGATTGGTAACTTCTGAATTAACGTTTCCCCTAACCAAACTAGCAAAAAAAAAAGGCACGTTCCACGCGTCAACGAATAGCTATCTGCAAAATTTCAGCTTTTTGCGCCGCACAGAAGAATTTATTTTCGTAAAATTGTCTAGCTAGCTGGCTAGAACTATAGACAAATATTAAAGCCGCCTGTTCACCATTTCGATAACGTTGCCCATTTTCTAAACACAGCATCCACGTTCTAGATTCTCCGTCATCCAATTGGCTGATATGGGTCACGTGATCTCGTTTGAGTTATGAAAATCGCGACGCTGCTGCGAATGGTGCTGTTCCATTTTTAATTTATCGCTATTTTCTTTATATTGCTCGAAGATTCTACGCTGCTGCATCTAGGAGTTGAAAAGGTGCCTTCAACATTACCTGAGTAACATAAGAAGGTTGTGATGTTCATTATTTTTAAAATTATTTTCTTTGAGCCTAAGTCAGCCGAAGCAATTTAATGCTTGTATGGTTGAACCGGCTCAATTTTGAACACTACCAGACTTTTTAGAGAAGACGAAATATCTAGTAAAGGGAGGTGCCAACCCGGGATTCGATCCGGAGAACCTCCGATCATCGTAGGGGCCGAAAGATTGTCCAGCATTGGCCAGAATAGTTCCCATAGCCGCTGAAGGAGCATGGTAGCCTCTCACACTACCCTGGCCGGCAGTCCTGGCGGGGACTTTGCCAAGGTACCCTTTCCAGGGGTTCGACCAGATCCACAAACCTCTCACTACTCAGCCACGATGACCAAATGTAGGATCAAATAGCCTGGAGCCGGGAAGTAAAATCCACAGCTTCTCTGTGAGACGCCTAAATGCGCCTAATAATCCCCGCTTGTGTTTTGTAACGTAAGCTAAGCGGCGCAACGCAAGACTAATAACCTAATACGTAGCGTCCAGGCCTCCTGTAGATCTAACGTCTCCTTCTGAAAGTGTTTGTTGATGATGAACGCAGAAGCCAAGTTGTTAGCGACTACCCGTAGTGGCGCATCTTTTGCTAGTTGACCCGTGGTCACACCGTTGGAATGCGGCGCATTCAGCTCATTGTTTGCGCATGTAATAGCTTGTCAGGCGCACCTGCTGCCTGAATAAGCGGCAGAAAATGAATTTTCCATCACTCTGAAAAACGAGCATTGTCCTCCGAAATTTACCGTCCTTTTTTCCACACTCTTTGCCCATCATTCGATACCGAAGCGGGGCCACGAAAGCGTTAATAGTGAAAACACTGGGCATCAAAGCGCCCTGACAGGTAATTAGTACCCGTACATTCCACCAGGTGTCAGCGCTCTTAGTTTTTTTTTTTTACCTTTTTTATTTTCTGTCTTTCCACGCTTGTTTTTGACGTTGCCTTGACAACAGTAACAACGGTCTACAAACAAAATGGCTGAAAAGTGGTAAAAGTAGACCTCGTACAAAACGAAACCGAAAATGGATTCCAGTGTCCTGAATATCGGCCATCAATATCACAGAGTTACATGCAAATCTACATAATGAGATCGTTAAAATCAAGGCCACCAAGACTACCTTGTTTGTTTATCTTCGGAGCTTTAACCAATACTGGTTATCAGCACCACCGAAAAATCCTAGTAAGAATCCAACAATGAATTTAAATCACTTTAAAGGCGCCGATTCACCATTTCGATAGCGTTGCCCATATTCTAAACACAGCATCCACGTTCCAGATTCTCCGTCATCCAATAGGCTGATATGGGTCACGTGATCTCGTTTTCGTCATGAAAATTCGCAGCGCTGCAGCGAAGTGTTTTTCTTTTTTTTAATTTATCGCTATTTTCCTTTTATTGCTCGAAGATTCTACGGTGCCGCATCTAGGAGTGACAAGCCGCCTTTAAAGGCACGTTTATGCACGACTCGCTTTTGCATTCTCGCAGAGAAGCTGGAAACCAACATGGCGGTGGTTTTAGCTCTGCGCCAGCTCGCAACGCAACGAATCAATAATTCAGTTTAGAAGCGATTGGGAAAATTGTTTCGTCAGGAGGAATTCTTTGTCTTACTGTCACGAATTATAAGACTGCAAGCATTTGTTCAAACGATGTCGGATTTAGCTAATCCAGAAAGTATTTGTTACCATGGCAACGACAACTTTACCATCCGATTAAATTTCAGCTGCGAGAATGCAAAGGCGGGTCGTTGCATAAACGCGGCCTAACAATCACTTTAGACTTGCGGTGCGCGAGACTTACCATCTTACATTATAAACGAAAGTCTCATAGCAGAAATGAAGCAACGACCTCCGGAGGGGAACAATGAAAACGTGCGAGTGTGTCAATTCTTTGGCATGATGTTGAAACTGGGACGTTGTTGCCCTGAAAGAAGTTGAAATTGGCACATTGTTTACCTCGACTAACAATTTGCCCTAACAATTATCCTTGTAATTAAACACCGTGGTAATCTCAAGTGCATGCACACTTCTTTTTCACACGGTACGCATCGCTTCAGCCACAGCGAAAGACTGGGAGTGGGGGCGGGGGGGGGGGGGGGCAAAGTGAGCTGTTACCATTAAGCATACGATTACGCATTAACTAAACCTAGAAGAGAACAAACAAACAAGCACGGGAGCCGGAGCGTGTTCAACTACGTATAGCAAAGAGGAGAAAGGGAAGGAAACCAAGAGGAGAGGGAGAGGCCGGGATAAAATTAGGAGGGGAGAGGGGAGGGAGAGGATTGGCAGAAAGGGGGAGTGTTACACAAACAAAAATCGACTGTTGCAGTGAACAATCAGGCAGCACAGAGCAAATACTGGGAAACATCCACGGGTCAAACAAATCCCCGGGCGAAGCCGGGTACGATGCTAGTAGCTACTTAAAACGTAAAGCACAGCAGCACCTAAACAGATGGAATTTTCTCAATTGTACATTTTATTATTTCAATTAAAAATCATCAATTTTTATCCGTGTTCATTTAAACAAGTGAAAATTCAATCATATATCCCCCCCCCCCCTTTTTTACGGCGCTCTTGACGTTTTTGTTTGTAATTGATTTATTTATTTCATTTTACAGGAATTTACACGGCCTCCAGGAGCCACTCACCCCATCTAAAGTACTAAACTAACTTAAAAACTACCTGAAAATAAGTAACAAGCCAGCCAACACCGCCCCCTACGCTTGTCATTGCTCGGCAACAATAAAACCTCTAAATCAAAACAAAACGCCATGAGGTATTGTCGACGATTTACTGTCGGACTCGAACCAGAAAAAAAAGCCAAAGCTGCTGGGCAAAAGGTTTCAACTTTGTTCTACAAAAGCGTATCTATTTATTTCCTATAGAGCAGTGACATTTGCCGCCATATTGGCACCAGTATGGGTTTTGGAGGGCATAACTACAAGGTGCACTACATAAAAATGGAGGGAAAAACAACGGAAGAGCGGATTTCTTAGGCTTAAAATAACGTTGTTTTCTCCAACAACAAAAATCGCGCGTTTTAGGTCTAAGAAATCACTCTTCATATCATCGGCTTCAGTATGACGCCCTTCTGTTTCTCTCTGAAGTGCCCCTTGCAGCTAACCCATTAAGGCTCCAGCATAGAGTTATATACAATAATACTACGTCGTGTCACTGCTCTATAGAAATATCCATATGTAGTCTCTGGAGACCAGGTACAGAAAAGGGGTCGGGGATGCGTCAGGTTTGGGTCGCCGATTGAGTGAGCGAAGTGAAAATCAGTGTTTAGTGAGCTAGTATGAGCAAAAACGCGATTGGTCGGATTTCTATTGTGCATCGAACACCATCCGTGCGTAGCACCGACTTCCTGTAGTATTTTTTAGAAATCTGACTCTGCAATACCATTTCGTAAAGTAACACTCACACTTTTTGGTTCGAGGCGAAAACATGTTTTTTTTTTAATGTAAATTCACCACGTAGGAATCTTAAAGAATGACATTTTGTAGGATTTCCCAGAAATTCCCAGAAGTAATACTAGAGCCAATTTTAACATCGCTTATTTTTCAATAATTAAGTGTTATTTTTATCAATTAGGAAATGCAACAAATAATTGGTAAAAATTATCTATGCTGAAACTAAGCTCGCGTGAGCGGTAATTTTCAATTAATACAACACGAATACCACTGTTGCATTAAAAACAAGATGGAAGGAACAACCCAGCAAAAACATATCTGATAATATTTACCATTATGTGGTCAATTATCAGTTAGAGATGGGCGGCAATGAAATTTCGGCTACACTACTATTGCGATATTTGCGATTATTGCAATATTTCTCAATGTGTAAGCCAAGCTGTTTTATAAGGTGATCAATTCGTCATAACAGCACTACTACTACAGCAGGCCTATTAACTACATACAGTTTCTGGCTGAACAAGTGAACCAGATCAGGTCAGTGTGTTCATTCAGACGTGGCAAATCCTGACTTGGCCAGATATGGAAAATCTAGATCTTGCAGTTACCATATCTGTCCAGAACTGGGAACTCTTGACCTAGCCAGATCAGGAATATCCAGATTTGGCCAGACATGTTAACTGCAAGATCTGGATCAGGAACTGCAAGATCAGAAACATCCAAATAAATATGGTTACTGCAAGATCATGGTTACATCAGGACATGGTTACATCAGGATAATGCCAGACATGAAAACTGCATGATCAGGAATATCCAGAACTGGCAGCTGCCATACCTGGCTAGATCTGGGAAGTCATCCAGATGTGTGATATCCTAATCTAGCCAGGTCTGAAATATCCAGATCTGGCAGTTATCATATCTGGCCACATATGGGTCTGGTCTACCTGAGTGGCCATATCTGGACTTTTCGTAATGGTTAAGTTGATCAATTGGTCATAAAAGTACTACTACTACTACTACTATACAGTGTAGCCTAACTATATGCATTTAGGCCTAGTACTACTACGACTAGGCCTAAATGTACGTAGTCATTAAGCCTAGTTAGTGTACTGTTAATGCAAAATTATGAAAAGAACTTATTCATATTTATTCAAAATAATTAAGCATACCATATTGTATGAATCGCGCTCGCAAATAAGCCACACCCTGAAAAAAGACCTTCCCTAAAAAAAACGTACACTCAAGCCTAATATTTTCTGTGCAATTAATGACCTGTTAAGCGGTGAAAATGTTAGTGATATTAAACAATTAGCAGGTAAGCACTTTATGTTGTAACATTAGTCCTGTTAAAATTAGCAGTGGGCAGCAATTTTTTTTATCCATTTGGAAGCCATGTTTGCATAAAAATGTAAAGTTAAATGGTTTATTAGAAATAATTTCAGAACGGTTACAGCTAGAAACTTGTGGTTTGCGCTATTGGAAAGCTGGCGCAAAAAAACAGGTTTAATTGTTGTATTTAAATTTAAATTTTAATTATTGTTGGACGTCAAAATTGGTAAAAAAAATGGTCAATTATTGGTCAATAATTATCGACAATGTTGCGTTCTGATGTGAGCCAGACGAAATGAGCCCTAAGCTGCGATAATCGTGAAACACGAAAAGCATTGTGATGACACTGTCGCGTGTGTGTTGTGTATCGCGATAATATCGAAATATCGGCCATCAATGCAGCATTAACTTATATTAAGCTTTTCTAAACGATTATAGGGTTCAAAGATTCTCTGGACCTTGCAAAGAGTTTCCAAGATTCACAAGGTTTCCCCAAAGCTGCACACAGATTTACAAAAGTTTTCCAACATCCATGCATTCGTAAGGGTTCGGCCACAATTATGGCCCCGATTAAGGGGGGGGGGGAGGAGGAAGGGGGCGGAGGTTATGGATGAAATGAAAATGTGGCCACCAAATGTTCGGCGACCCCCATCTTCAAAAACCCCGATAAAATTTTGTTCCCCCACAACTTCAAGGTCCAAAAATAATCGCAGATCGCTCCCCTCCCCCCCCCCAATAAAAAAGAAAATTCGCTTCTCATACGTCGTTTGAGAATGTCGGCAGATGATTTCCTGCGTCCAAATTATAATTATAAGTAAGTAGCACTCCGCACCGCAAGTTGTCACTAGCTATAAGGAAAACGTGCCAGGTTTTTAACGAAAGGACAAGAAAGATTGAGTTAACATGTTCTATGAAACACCGATGTTCCTTACAACCATCTCGCGTCGTGGTTCATACAATAAGTAAATGAACACACTGTTTGCTCGTAAGCCGAGGGATCCGACACCCGGAAATGGCGTAGTAGCTTGGCAAATCCGAAATCACTACGTTAGATTTGTAGATTTGCTTTGATTTGCAGGGATTTGCGCAAGTTTGCAGGGATTTGCACGGATTTCCAAGATTTGTACAGATTTGCAAAATTTACACAGATCTGCAAGATTTCGCTTGGATTTTCAGATTTGTAGATTTCATTTATATTTGCAGTGATTTGTATGGATTTGCAGATTTTATACTGGATTTGCAAACACATTTGCAGATTTTTGTTGATTTGTTATGATTTGGAGGATTTTACACAGAGATTTGCAGATTTGCAATGATTTGCGGATTTCACTCGGATTTGCAGATTTCGCATAGATTGCAAATCCGAAATCAGACAGCGTTCGAGACTTAAGATTCGGAACCATCGTAGTATCTCACACCCCAACTATATTTCAGCACCTGATAGAGAGAAGCCAAGGAACCAGGAGGCTATGCTTTCTAGAAATTTACTGAAAAAACTACACTAGGTAGTACTGATCCTGACAGCTTCAAAACCTTGTAAACATTCACATCACACCCCACACCCTCCCCGAAACTGAGTCATTTTTAGAAATGTCACTGCTGAAAGTGTCATTTTTGGTCATTTTTTTTACCCACTCCTATCGACGGGGCCTAAGAAATATATGTCCCCCCTCAAGAAGGTGGAATAATCCATGATGGCCGCCCCCCCCCCCTTTGCCCCATGGCGATGAATAATGACGGGTCCCTGGTTCACCAAAGATCCATGTAAATTTACAAAGACTATCCAAAATTCACCGGTTACAAATACAAGAATTTATTAATTCCTGCAAAGGCGCTCCTACAATGCAAATATTCGATTTCTACCCGGTGTGAAATCATTATTCGAATTTTAGGCGTTTGCTTGTGAATCATCAGTGTACTATGTATGTAAGTGAAAAAATAATATGTGCATTTATATCTACGAAAATCACAAAATTAGGAAAGAGGATGTGTTTTCTCGGTTTTTAGAAGCGTCGCAGCCAATTGCGGGAGACAGTTTCCGGTTTCGGTTACGACTTTCACTTTTTCCGAATGCAGTAAACGTCGGCAAGCCGAAGCGTAATGGTAATTGATAATAACCGAATCCGAAACTGACAAGCGTCATTACTATAATGAAGACGTATGAGAAATTTGCGAGCGACTAAGCAAGAAATGATATTCAGATTATATGATTCGTATGCAGAAATGGTAGGAAGACAGCGTGTCACCAACCCCTAGGCTCCTGTTGTTTGTATGTTTGTTCGGCTAGAGACTCAAAAACGCCCTTGTCGTAAAATCGTGTAAAAAAACGTAAAAGGTTTTAAAATGCAAATAAAAACGGCGAAATTGCAGAAAATCGTAGCAGGAAGCCAAATAACATGAATCGGAAGGCAGAAATTTACATCACAGCAGGATGTCGAGCCACAGCTGCTCACCGGGGCCAGATTTGTAGTAACTCGAGTGAAATTTCTGCTGAAAAAAGTCGAGGGAAACGATTAGTGGAGTAGCTCTGGTCCTTGACCCCAGTGGAAAATTATTGTGTGTACCCCCCAACGCCCACCCCCTTCTCCTTTCTCGTGATTTTTTGTGGATCAAAATTCGCATGTTGCAAAGTTATTACCCCGTTTCTGTGATCCTAAAAAAGTTATTTAAACACACAAAAAGACTTCAAATCGAATGTTGTTTACATTTTACCTTGACGAAAATACCAATTTTGGCTTTTCTGTATTTACACATTTTCAAATCTGGTCATTTTTATATTCACAACTTCTTACTAGGTTTTCTTGGAAGGTTTTATGCTACAATCAGTGTGCACAGTAAACATTTCTACGAAATGTTAACCATTAGTCACGTAACTAAAATTCGACCGTACTACTACCTCAATAAAGAGAGAGGAAAAAAAACACTGCTTAGTAGTAAAAAGGGTAATGGTTTGTTCCCAACTTAACTGGTATGTGTGCGCCTTGCGTGCAAACACTATTTGGTTAGCTCAGTTTGGTTCCTTAATTGCTCTTTTAACCGCTCTTTCCTGATTGGATATCATCTGGTGCATCTTGCAGTTATATATAAGTCATTGTTTAGTCAATCATCAGTTAACCATGTGACTCTTGTACGCTTATATCCACCCAAAACCAAAACTGGTATAAGAGAAGCCGTCAAGTTTCGAAAAAGAGTCGGCCTTTGAAAGTAGTGATATCATTGAACCAGGGAAAGGCCACCAAGGTTAATCCTATTAGCCAAGTTAATCGCACCTACTAACAGTTCGAAAGTTAAACGAAAACTCGAACATTGCTACTAGCGGTAGCAATCTTCAAGTTTTCATTTAACGTCCAAAGTATTAGTAGATGCGATTAACTTTGCTAATAGGATGAACCTTGGCGGCTTTTCCCTGGTTGAATGATATCACTACTTTTAAAGGCAGACCCTTTTTGGAAACTTGGTGGCTTCTCTTATACCAGTTATGGTTTTGGCCTTTATAGGACTGTGAATCACACAGGATCAAAGGATCACACGGTCTAATCGTCACCTCTAACCTTTTTTGTCTGGAGGAATTTTATGTCTAAATTTTCTAATTCACAATTTTCACATTTGCCATTGCCCAATTAGCTGTTACGTTAGCAAATTGACACGGTTTGGTTTATTGTATGCCCATGCTTCACATGCGTAAGTTTATTCAATCCCTTTTTCGAGTACACTGGCTAACAAACACTGATTTTCGTTCACTTAGCTCACTCAATCAGCGCATCCCCATTCAGTTGCCCCTCCCGAGGTTAATGTTAATCATGCAATGAAACTGGAGTTGCTCACTCAATCACAATTAATCTCATCTACTGGCCGATCGTCTAATTGGCGACATCACACTAGCAATGTGTCTAGCGTAACCAGCAAACTCGGCACATTACTAAACATACTTCTTTGAAAAAAATTACTTTTTGCCCTACTTGATTGGGCCCTGTGCTCATGATCTGCATTTTATTTCCAACTCCTCTTGCAATGAAAGACTCCCAGTCTCTTAGTGGAATTTGCTGTTTTTGTGGTCCGTTCATTAGATGCAGAGCCATGACCCGAAGTCGTAGGCCCTGTATCTAGTACCATATTACAGCAACATTACATGACAACAATACAAAGACACTTCCGCCTCTTTGCAGCAACAATGTATTCTGACAATTAAGTATTGAAACAATGTGCGCTTAACAATACAAACAATGGTTACAACAAAAATTTTGCATTTACGCCCCATTTCAGAGCCACGGGCTTCTAGCTGCAACCCCCGTTTTAGAAAAAGGCACTTCCCCGTTCTACTCTTTACTGCGTGCCAAAATTGAGATATGTGAACTTTCACTAACGAGCTGTTGACGTGTCTTTATACCCTATGAGAATTAACACGGGAGCCCAGTCTTTAGCTAGCAAATAACACAAATCAACGTTATTGAGGGTTCTTTTTCTCCATAAAGGACACGTTCCCACACTTTAATATTGGAGTTTTCTTCGTTGCTGGACCCAAGACACCTGAATCCAACAATTTTCAAACATTTCTACCGCATGGAGAATTTACACCAGTAGGCTGAAATCAGGTATGACGTCGTTATAGTTAAAAACACAGTATGCTAGTGGCCGCCTTTCCACTTGGTAGTGATACTCCCTCAATAAATGCTTGTTACCCACTGTCCACACGGTTTACTCCTTTCCTAGTTGTTCCGATAGTTTGTTAGTAACTAAATACAGATGCAAACCTATTTACGTTGCCTTTTGGACTTATATGTCAGACTGCCTGAGCGGGGAATCGAACCCAGGACCTTTGGAACCAAAGTCCAAGGTCCTACCGCTGAGCCAGACTGACACGACCTGCACGTGTTAAATGCTGCCTATGGACGTTTCCTTTTGGCCGTGTCAGTCTGGCTCAGCGGTAGGACCTTGGACTTTGGTTCCAAAG